>JANSVA010008643.1:0-15970 GCA_025504915.1 Erythroxylum reticulatum | reverse complement strand
CAATTACACAGTAATTATTCCAAGGATTTTATCTGTACGAATAATAATTAAATAATTAACAAATTCATAAAGATAAAGAATGCCTTTAATTAATAAATGATAACGTCATACAAATATTTACAACCAAAATAAATTGGCTGTAAGGGCATAAACTAACATAGTCAACACAAATTAAGTAATTTATCTTCAGAATAGGATTGAAATCACATTAAAATACATAAAACAAATATAAGATAATTCAATCCTATCATATACTTTATGTCAAAATACTATAGCTGCTATATCGTTATAAAGCAAAACAGAAAGCTACAAATTGTAAAGAGTTGCGAACATAAGATCCTACCAAGGCAAAAACTAAAGGAGCTAATTAATCAAAAATGTAACATTATCAAATTCAAATCTAATCAAGGAAATCTACATCTGTAGTGGTATATTTTGACACAGTAGAATATTTACAGTAGTGATAGGATATGAATTGGGTAAACAAAAGGATGGAACCTACTCAAAGCAGTTATTAGATTATGGGAATGAGTGGTAGACATTGACAAAGGGGAAAAACAAATACATGCCATTATGTTATACTTAAGTCTATAATATACTAACCTCATCTTTCTGATGAGCTGACACCCTATTTCAAGATTTGTGCTCCTCTCAGAC
The DNA here is from genome assembly GCA_025504915.1 of Erythroxylum reticulatum. Lineage (NCBI taxonomy): Eukaryota > Viridiplantae > Streptophyta > Magnoliopsida > Malpighiales > Erythroxylaceae > Erythroxylum > Erythroxylum reticulatum. Next base: position 15,313 of record JANSVA010008643.1, on the reverse strand, counting down.
TTGGCATATGTATCATCAAAGATTAACATAGATTATATTCCATCATAAAAATTAAAAATTATATCGAAATCCAATTCTCATCCAAAAATATATATATATACTTTCTATCAAAATACTATAGTTGCTATATCGTTATCAAGAAAAACAAAAAGCTACAAATTGGAAAGAGTTGCAAATATATGATCCTACCAAGGTAAAAACTAAAGGCGTTGATTAATCCAAAATGCAACATATCAAATTCAAATAAAAAAAATGAAATCTACATGTGTATTGGTATATTTTGATACAGTAGAATATTGGAAGCAACGATATGACATGAATTGTGCAACCAAAAGAATAGAACCTACTCAGAGCAGTTATAAGACTACGGGAATGAGCGGTAGATATTGACAAAGGGGAAAATTATAATATACTAACCGCATCTTTCTGATGAGCTGACACCCTATTTTAAGATTTGTGCTCCTCTTAAACTTGGCTTTTGTATCATCAAAGATTAACATAGATTAGATTTAAGCATAAAATTTAAAAATTAAATTGAATTCCAAATCTTATCCAAAAAAAAGTATACTTTCTGTGAAAATACTATCGCTACTATATCCTTATGAAGAAAAATAGAAAGCTAGAAATTGGAAAGAGTTGTAAACATAAGATCCTGCCAAGGCAAAAACAAAAGGCACTGATTAATACAAAATGCAACTTATCAAATTCAAATCTAATAAATGAAATCTACATCTTTATTGGTATATTTTGATACAGCAGAATATTGACAGCAGTGAAATGATATGAATTGGGTAAACAAAAGGATGGAACCTACTCAGAGCAGTTATAAGATTATGGGAATGAGCAGTAGACATTGACAAAGGGGAAAAACAATTAGATGCCATTATATTATCTTCAAGTCTATATAATATACTAACCTCATCTTGCTGATGTGTTGACACCCTATTTCTAGATTTGTGCTCCTCTCAAGCTTCGCATATGCATCGAAAAAGATTAGCATAGATTGGATTCAAACATAAAAATTTTAAAATTAAATTGAAACTTAATTCTCATCCAAAAAATTATTATACTTTCTGTCAAAATACTATATTTGCTATATCGTTATGAAGCATAATAGAAAGCTACAAATTGGAAAGAGTTGCAAACATAAGATCCTACCAAGGCAAAAACTAAAGACACTGATTAATCCAAATTGCAACATATCAAATTCAAATCTAATCACTAAAATCTAAATCTTCATTGGTATATTTTGACGCATCAGAATATTGACAGCAGTGATATGATATGAATTGGGCAAACAAAAGGATGGAACCTACTTAGAGCAGTTATAGGATTACGAGAATGAGCGGTAGATATTGACAAAGGGGAAAAACAATTACATGCCATTATGCTATATTTAAGTCTATAATATACTGACCTCATCTTTCTGATGAGTTGACACCCTATTTCTAGATTTGTGGTCCTCTCAGACTTGGCATCTACATCATCAAAGATTAACATATATTAGATTCAAGCATAAAATTTAAAAATTAAACTGAAAGCCAATTCTCATCCAAAAAAATATACTTCCTGTCAAAATATTACAACTTTTATATCATTATGAAGAAAAAGAGAAACCTACAAATTGGGAAGAGTTGCAACTATAAGATCCTACCAACGTAAAAAATAAAGTCACTGATTAACCCAAAATGGAACATATCAAATTCAAATCTAATCAAGGAAATCTACATATTTATTGGTATATTTTGATATAGCAGAATATTGACAGCAGTGATATGATCTGAATTGGGCAATTAAAACAATAGAACCTACTCAGAGTAGTTATATGCTTATGGGAATGAGCGTTAGACACTGACAAAGGGTAAAAACCATTATGCTATATTTAAGTCTATAATATACAAGCTCATCTTACTTATGAGCTTACACCCTATTTCTAGATTTATGCTCCTTTCAGACTTGCCATCTGTATCATCAAAGATTAACATAGATTATATTAAAGCATAAAATTTAAAAATTAAATTGAAATCCAATTCTCATCCAAAAAATTAGTATACTTTCTGTCAAAATACTATAGTTGCTATATCGTTATAAAGTAAAATAGAAAGCTACAAATTGGGAAGAGTTACAAATATAAGACACTACCGAGGGAAAAACTAAAGGCATTGATTAATAAAAAATGCAAAAAATCAAATTCAAATCTAATCAAGGAAACCTACATCTGTAGTGGTATATTTGGGCACAGTAGAATATTGACAGCAGTGATACGATATGAATTGGGCAAACAAAAGGATGGAACCTACTCAAAGAAGTTAATAGATTATGGGGATGAGCGGTAGACATTGACAATAGGGAAAAACAATTACATGTATGTTATATTTAAGTCTATAATATACTAACCTCATCTTTCTAATGAGCTTACACCCTATTTTAAGATTATGCTCCTCTCAGGCTTGGCATCTGTATCGTCAAAGATTAACATAGATTAGATTCAAGCGTAAAATTTAAAAATTAAATTGAAATCTAATTCTCATGCAAAAATATATATAAACTTTCTGTCAAAATACTATAGCTGCTATATCGTTATGAAGAAAAACAGAAAGCTACAAATTGGAAAGAGTTGCAAATATACGATCCAACTAAGGCAAAAACTAAAGGTGTTGATTAATCCAAAGTGCAACGTATCAAATTCAAATCTAAAAAAGGAAATCTAAAACTGTATTGGTATATTTTTATACAGTAGAATATTGACAGCAATGAGATGACATGAATTAGGCAAACATGCCATTATTCTATATTTAAATCTATAATATGCTAACCTCATCTTGCTGATGAGTTGGCACCCTATTTTAAGATTTGTGCTTCTTCTCAAACTTGGCTTCTGTATCATCAAAGATTAACATATATTAGATTCAACCATAAAATTTAAAAATTAAATTGAAATCCAATTCTCATCCAAAAAAAATATACTTTCTATCAAAATACTGTATCTGCTATATCGTTATGAAGAAAAACAGAAAGCTACAAATTGGAAAGAGTTGCAAATATAAGATCCTACCAACGTAAAGAGTAAAGGCACTGATTAACCCAAAATGAAACATATCAAATTCAAATCTAATTAAGGAAATCGACATCTGTATTGGTATATTCTGATACAGCAGAATATTGATAGCAGTGAAATGATATTAATTGGGTAAACAAAAGGATGGAACCTACTCATAGTGGTTATAAGATTATGGGAATGAGCAGTAGACAATGACAAAGGGGAAAAGCAAATACATGCCATTATCCTATATTTAAGTCTATAATATAGTAACCTCATCTTGCTGATGAGTTGACACCCTATTTCTAGGTTTGTGCTCCCCTTAAACTTCGCATACACATCAAGAAAGATTAGCATAGATTAGATTTAAGCATAAAAATTTAAAAACTAAATGGAAATTCAATTCTCATCTAATAAATTATTATACTTTATGTAAAAATACTATAGCTGCTATATCATTATGAAGCAAAATAGAAAGCTAAAAATTGGAAAAAAAATGCAAACTTAAGATCCTATCAAGGCAAAAACTAAAGGCACTGATTAATCCAAAATGCAACAAATCAAATTCAAATCTAATCAATGAAATCTACATCTTTATTAGTATATTTTGAAACAACAGAATATTGACAGCAGTGATATGACATAAATTGAGCAAACAAAAGGATAGAACCTACTCAGAGCAGTTATAAGATTATGGGAATTAGTGGTAGACAATGACCAAGGGGAAAAACAATTACATACCATTGTGCTATATTTAAGTCTATAATATACTTAGCCCATCTTGTTGATGAACTGACACCCTATTTCTAGATTTGTGCTCCTCTCAGACTTGGCATCTGCATCATCAAAGATTAACATAGATTAAATTCAAGCATAAAAATTTAAAAATTAAATTGAAATCTAATTCTCATCTAAAAAAATATACTTTCTGTAAAAATACTACAGCTACTATATCGTTATGAAGCAAAATAGAAAGCTACAAATTGGAAAGAGTTGCAAACATAAGATCCTACCGAGGGAAAAACTGAAGGCGCTAATTAATCCAAATTGCAACATATAAAATTCAAATCTAATCAATGAAATCTACATCTTTATTGGTATATTTTGACACAAAAGAATATTGACAGCAGTGATATGATATGAATTGGGCAAACAAAAGGATGGAACCTACTCAAAGCAGTTATAAGATTATGGGAATGAGCGATAGACACTGACAAAGGGGAAAAACAAATACATGCCATTATGCTATATTTAAGTCTATAATATACTAACCTAATCTTACTCATGAGCTGACACCCTATTTCAAGATTTGTGCTCCTCTCAGACTTGGCATCTGTATCACCAAAGATTAACATAGATTAGATTCAAGCATAAAATTTAAACATTAAATTGAAATCCAATTCGCATCCAAAAAAAATAGTATAATTTCTGTCAAAATACTATAGATGTTATATCGTTATAAAGTAAAATAGAAAGCTACAAAATGGAAAGACTTACAAGTATAAGATGCTACAAGGGGAAAAACTAAAGACACTGATTAATCCAAAATGCAACATATCAAATTCAAATCTAATCTAGGAAATCTACATCTGTAGTGTTATATTTTGACACAGTAGAATATTGACAATAGTGATACGATATGAATTGGGCAAACAAAAGGATGGAACCTAGTCAGAGCAGTTATTAGATTATGGGAATGAGAGTTGGACACTGACAAAGGGGAAAAACAAATACATGCCATTATGTTATATTTAAGTCTATAATATACTAACCTAATCTTACTTATGAGCTGACCCCCTATTTCTAGATTTGTGCTCCTCTCAAACTTGGCTTCCGTATCATCAAAGATTAACGTAGATTAGCTTCAAGCATAAAACTTAAAAATTAAATTGAAATCCAATTCTCATCCAAAAATATATATATGCTTTCTGTCAAAATACTATAGCTGTTATATCAGTAGGAAGAAAAGCAGAAAGCTACAAATTGGAAAGAGTTGCAATTATATGATCCTACCATGGTAAAAACTAAAGGCGTTGATTAATCCAAAATGCAACAGAGCAAATTCAAATCTAAAAAAGGAAATTTACATCTGTATTGGTATATTTTGATACAACAGAACATTGACAGCAACGATATGTCATGAATTGGGCAAGCAAAAGAATGGAACCTACTCAGAGCAGTTATAAGATTATGCGAATGAGCGGTAGACACTGACAAATGGGGAAAAACAATTACATACCATTATGTTATATTTAAGTCTATAATACACTAACCGCATCTTTCTGATGAGCTGACACCCTATTTCAAGATTTGTGCTCCTCTCAAACTTGGCTTTTGTATCCTCAAAGATTAACATAGATTAAATTTAAGCATAAAATTTAAAAATTAAATTGAATTCCAAATATTATTTTAAAAAATTACACTTTCTGGGAAAATACTATCGTTACTATATCCTTATGAAGCAAAATAGAAATCTAGAAATTGGAAAGAGTTGCAAACATAAGATCCGACAAAGGCAATAACTAAAGGCACTGATTAATACAAAATACAACATATCAAATTCAAATCTAATCAAGGAAATCTACATCTGTATTGGTATATTTTGATACAGCAGAATATTGACAGCAGTGAAATGATATGAATTGGGTAAACAAAAGGATGGAACTTACTCAGAGCAGTTATAAGATTATAGGAATGAGCAGTAGACAATGACAGAGGGGAAAAAAAATACGTGTCATTATTTTATATTTACGTCTTTAATATACTAGCCTTATCTTACGGATGAGTTAGCACCCTTTTTTTAGATTTGTGGTCCTCTCAAACTTGGCATCTGTATCATCAAAGATTAACATAGATTAGATTCAAGCATAAAATTTAAAAATTAAATTTGAATCCAATTCTCATCCAAAAAAAAATACTTTCTATCAAAATACTATAGCTGCTATATCGTTATGAAGAAAAAGAGAAAGCTACAAATTGGGAAGAGTTGCAACAATAAGATCCTACCAACGTAAAAACTAAAAGCACTGATTAACCCAAAATGTAACATATCAAATTCAAATCTAATCAAGGAAATCTCCATATTTATTGCTATATTTTGATATACCAGAATGTTGACAGCAGTGATATGATATGAATTGGACAATCAAAAGGATGGAACCTACTCAAAGTCGTTATACGATTATGGGAATGAGCGGTAGACATTGACAAAGGGGAAAAATAAATACATGCCATTATGCTATATTTAAGTCTATAATATACTGACCTCATCTTGCTGATGAGCTGACACCCTATTTCTAGGTTTGTTCGCCTCTCAAACTTCGCATATACATCAATAAAGATTAGCATAGAATAGATTCAAGCATAAAAATTTTAAAATTAAATGGAAATCCAATTCTCCTCTAAGAAATTATTATACTTTCTGTAAAAATAATATAGCTACTATATCATTATGAAGCAAAATACAAAGCTACAAATTGGAAAGAGTTGCAAACTTAAGATCCTACTAAGGCAAAAACTCAAGGCACTGATTAATCCAAAATGTAACAAATCAAATTCAAATTTAATCAATGAAATCTATATCTTTATTAGTATATTTTAATACAATAGAATATTGACAGCAGTGATATGATATAAATTCAGCAAACAAAAGGATAGAACCTCCTCAGTGCAGTTCTAAGATTATGGGAACTAGCGGTAGACAATGACAAAGGGGAAAAACAATTACATGCCTTTGTTCTATATTTAAGTCTATAATATACTAACCTAATCTTGTTGATGAACTGACACCCTATTTCTATATTAGTTCTCCTCTCAGACTTGGTATCTGTATCGTCAAAGATTAATATAGATTAGATTCAAGCATAAAAATTTAAAAATTGAATTGAAATCCAGTTCTCATCCAAAAATTAGTATACTTTCTGTCAAAATACTATAGCTGCTATATCGTTTTGAAGCAAAACAGAAAGCTACCAATTGTAAAGAGTTGCAAACATTTGATCCTACCAAAGCAAAAACTAAAGGCACTAATTAATCCAAAATGCAATATATCAAATTCAAATCTAATCAAGGAAATCTACATCTGTAGTTGTATATTTTGACACAGTAAAATTTTGATAGCAGTGATATGATATGAATTGGGCAAACAAAAGGATGGAACCTACTTAGAGGAGTTATTAGATAATGGGAATAAGTGGTAGACATTGACAAAGGGGAAAAAAATTACATGCCATTATGTTATATTCAAGTAGATAATATACTAACCTCATCTGTCTGATGAGCTGACACCCTATTTCAAGATTTGTGCTCCTCTCGGACTTGGCATCTGTATCATCAAAGATTAACATAGATTAGATTCAAACATAAAATTTAAAATTAAATTGAAATCCAATTCTCTTCTAAAATATATATATACTTTTTTGTCAAAATACTATAGCTGCAATATCATTTTGAAGAAAAACAGAAAGCTACAAATTGGAAAGAGTTGCAAATATATGATCCTACCAAGGCGTTGATTAATCCAAAGTGTAAATATCAAATTCAAATCTAAAAAAGGGAATCTAAAACTATATTGGTATATTTTCATACAGGAGAATATTGACAGTATTGATATGACATAAATTTGGCAAGCAAAAGAATGGAACCTACTCAGAGCAGTTATAAGATTATGGGAATGAGCGGTAGATATTGACAAAGGGGAAAAACAATTACAGGCCATTATGTTATATTTAAGTCTATAATACTAACCTCATCTTTCTGATGAGCTGACACCCTAATTCAAGATTTATGCTCCTCTTAAACATGGCATCTGTATCATCAAAGATTAACATAGATTAGATTTAAGCATAAAATTAAAAAATTGAATTGAAATCTAATTCTTATCCAAAAAAAGGTATACTTTCTGTGAAAATACTTTTGCTACTATTTCCTTATGAAGAAAAATAGAAAGCTACAAATTGGAAAGAGTTGCAAACATAAGATCCTAACAAGGCAAAAACTAAAGGCACTGATTAACACAACATGGAACATATCAAATTCAAATCTAATCAAGGAAATCTACATCTGTATTGGTATATTTTGATACAGCAGAATATTGACAACAGTGAAATGATATGAATTGGGTAAACAAAGGATGGAACTTACTCAGAGTAGTTATAAGATTATGGGAATGAGCAGTAGACAATGACAGAGGGGAAAAACAAATACATGTCATTATTCTATATTTACGTCTATAATATACTAGCCTCATTTTACTGATGAGTTGGCACCCTTTTTCTAGATTTGTGGTCCTCTCAAACTTGGCATCTGTATCATCAAAGATTATCATATATTAGATTCAAGCTTAAAATTTAAAAATTAAATTGAAATCTAATTCTCATCCAAAAAATATACTTTCTGTCAAAATACTATAGTTGCTATATCGTTATCAAGAAAAACAAAAAGCTACAAATTGGAAAGACCTACAAATATATGATCCTACCAAGGTAAAAACTGAAGGCATTGATTAATCCAAATTGCAACATATTAAATTAAAATCAAAAAAATGAAATCTACATCTGTATTGGTATATTTTGATATAGCAGAATATTGACAACAACGATATGACATGAATTAGGCAACCAAAAGAATAGAACCTACTTAGAGCAGTTATAAGATTACGGGAATGAGCGGTAGACATTGACAAAGGGGAAAAATAAATACATGCCATTATGCTATATTTAAGTCTACAATATACTATCCTCATCTTGCTGATGAGCTGACACACTATTTCTAGGTTTGCTCGCCTCTCAAACTTCGCATATACATCAACAAAGATTAGTATAGAATAGATTCAAGCATAAAAATTTTCAAATTAAATGGAAATCCAATTCTCATCTAAGAAATTATTATACTTTCTATAAAAATACTATAGCTGCTATATCATTATGAAGCAAAATACAGAGCTACAAATTAGAAAGAGTTGCAAACTTAAGATCATATTAAGGCAAAAACTCAATGCACTGATTAATCCAAAAAGCAACAAATCAAATTGAAATGTAATCAAGGAAATCTACATCTGTATTGGTATATTTTGATACAACAAAATATTGATAGCAATGATATGATATGAATTGGGCAAACAAAAGGATGAAACCTACTCAGAGCAGTTATAAGATTATGGGAATGAGCGGTAGACATTGACAAAGGGGAAAAACAAGTACATGTCACTATGCTATATTTAAGTCTATAATATACTAACCTTATCTTGTAGATGAGCTGACACCCTATTTCTAGATTTTTTCTCCTCTAAAACTTCGCATATGCATCAATAAAGATTATCGTAGGCTAGATTCAAGCATAAAAATTAAATCTAAATCCAATTATCATCTAAAAAATTATTATACTTTCTGTCAAAGTACTATAGCTGCTATATCGTTATGAAGTAAAATAGAAAGCTACAAATTGGAAATAGTGGCAAACATAAGATCCTACCAAGGCACAAACTAAAGACATTGATTAATCCAAAATGCAATGTATCAAATTCAAATCTAATAAAGAAAATCTAAATCTGTATTGGTATATTTTGATATAGTAGAATACTGACAGCAGTGATATGGTATGAATTGGGCAAACAAAAGGATGGAACCTACTTAGAGCAGTAATAAGATTATGGGAATGTGCGGTAGACTTTGACAAAGGGGAAAAAAATATATATGCCATTATATTATATTTAAGTCTATAATATACTAACCTCATCTCGCTGATGAGCTGACACCATATTTCTAGATTTGTGCTCCTCTCAAGCTTCGCATATGCATCAATAAATATTACCATAGATTAGATTAAAGTATAAAAGCTTCAAAATTAAATTGAAATCCAAATCTCATCCGAAAAATTATTATACTTTATGTCAAAATACCTATCTACTATATCGTTATGAAGCAAAATAGAAAGCTACAAATTGGAACGAGTTGCAAGCAAAAGATCCTACCAAGGCAAAAACTGAAGGCACTGATTAATCCAAATTGCAACGTTTCAAATTCAAATCAAATCAATGAAATCTGCATCTTTATTGGTGTATTTTGACATAACAGAACATTGACAGCTGTGATATGATATGAATTGGGCAAACAAAAGGATGGAACCTACTCAGAGCAGTTATAAGATTATGGGAATGAACGATAGACATTAACAAAATGGGAAAAACAATTACATGCCATTATGCTATATTTAAGTCTATAATATACTAACCTCATCTTGCTGATGAGCTGACACCCCATTTCTAGATTTGTGCTCCTTTCAGACATTAGCCATTGACAAAGGGGAAAAGTAATTACATGCCATTATATTATATTTAAGTCCATAACATATTAACCTCATCTTGCTGATGAGCTGATACCCTATTTTTAGATTCGTGCTCCTCTCAAGCTTCGCATATGCATCAATAAAGATCAGCATAGATTAGATTCAAGCATAAAAATTTAAAAATTAAATTGAAATACAATTCTCATCCGAAAAATTATTATTCTTTCTATCAAAATACTATATCTGCTATATCGTTATGAAGCAAAATAGAAAGCTAAAAATTGGAAAGAGTTATAAATATAAGATCCTACCAGGGCAAGAACTAAAGGCATTGATTAATCCAAAATGAAACATATCAAATTCAAACCCAATAAAGGAAATCTACAACTGTATTGGTATATTTTGATACAACAAAATTTTGACAATAGTGATATGATATGAATTAGGAAAACAAAAGGATGGAACCTACTCAGAGCAGTTATAAGATTATGGGAATGAGCAGTAGACATTAACAAAGGGGGAAAACAATTATATGCCATTATGCTATATTTAAGTCTATAATATACTAGCCTCTTCTTGCTAATGAACTGACTCCTGATTTCTAGATTTGTGCTCCTCTTAGACTTGGCATCTGTATTATCAAAGATTAACATGGATTAAATTCAGGCTTAAAAATTTAAAAATTAAATTGAAATTCAATTCTCATCCAAAAAATTATTATACTTTTTGTCAAAATACTGTGGCTGCTATATCATTACGAAGCAAAATAGAAAGCTACAAATTGGAAAGAGTTTCAAACGTAAGGTCCTACCAAGCCAAGAACTAAAGGCATTGATTAATCCAAAATGCATCATATCAAATTCAAACCCAATAAAGGAAATCTCCAACTGTATTGGTATATTTTGATACAACAGAATATTGACAGCAGCGATATGATATGAATTGGGCAAACAAAATGATGGAACCTGCTCAGAGTAGTTATAAGATTATACGAATGAGCGATAGACATTAACAAAGGGGAAAAAAACAATTGCATGCCATTATGCTATATTTAAGTCTATAATATACTAACCTCATCTTGCTGATGAGCTGACACCCTATTTCTAGATTTGTGCTCCTCTCAGACTTGGCATCTGTATCATCAAAGATTAACATAGATTAGATAGAAGCATAAAATTTAAAAATTAAATCTAAATCCAATTCTCATTCAAAAAATTAGTGTACTTTCTGTCAAAATACTATAGCTGCTATATCTTTCTAAAGTAAAATAGAAAGCTACAAATTAGAAAGAGTTACAAACATAAGATCCTACCGAGGCAAAAACTAAAGGCACTAATTAATCTAAAATGCAACATATCTTTAATGGTATATTATGATACAACAAAATATTGACAGCAGTGATATGTTATGGATTGGGCAAACAAAAGGATGGAACCTACTCAGAGTAGTTATAAGATTGTTGGAATGAACGGTAGACATTCACAAAGGGGAAAAACAATTGCATAACATTATGCTATATTTAAGTCTATAATATACTAACCTCATCCTGCTTAAGAGCTGACATCCTATTTCTAGACTTATGTTCCTCTCAGACTTGGCTTCTGTATTATGATAGATTAACATAGATTATATTCAAACATAAAAATTTCAAAATCAAATTTAAATCCAATTCTCATCCAAGAAATTAGTATACTTTCTGTCAAAGTGCTATAGCTGCTATATCGTTATGAAGTGAAACAGAATGTTACAATGTGGAAAGAGTTGCAAACATAAGATCCTACTAATGTAAAAACTAAAGGCACTGATTAATGCAAAATGCAACATATCAAATTCAAATCTAATCAAGGAAATCTTCATCTGTATTGGAATATTTTGTTATAGGAGAATATTAACAGCATTGATATGATATGAATTGGGAAAACAAAAGGATGGAACCTACTCAGAGCAGTTATAAGATTATGGGAATGAGCGATAGACATTAACAAAATGGGAAAAACAATTACATGCCATTATGCTATATTTAAGTCTATAATATACTAACCTTATCTTGCTGATGAGCTGACACCCCATTTCTAGATTTGTGCTCCTTTCAGACTTGGCATCTGTATCATTAAATTGAAATCCAATTCTCATGTAGAAAATTACTATACTTTTTGTCAAAATACTAAAGCTGCTATATCGGTATGAATTAAAATAGAAATCTACAAATTGGAAATAGTTGCAAACATAAGATCCTATGAACACAAAAAATAAAGGCACTAATTAATCCAAAATGCAACATATCAAATTCATATTTAATAAAGGAAATCTACATCTGTATTTGAATATTTTGATACAGCAGAATGTTGACAACTGTGATATGATATAAATTAGGCAAAAAAAAAGGGATGGAAAGTGCTCAGAGAAGTTTTAAGAATATCGGAATGAGCGGTGGACATTGACAAAGAGGAAAAACAATTGCATGCCATTATGTTATATTTGAGTCTATAATATACTAACCTCATCTTGCTGATGAGCTGACACCCTATTTCTATATTTGTGCTCCCCTCAGACTTGGCATTTGTATCATCATAGATTAGATTCAAACATAAAAGTTTAAAAATCAAATTGAAATCAAATTCTCATCCAAAAAATTAGTTTACTTTCTGTCAAAAAACTATAATTGTTACATCGTTATGAAGAAAAACAGAAAGCTACAAATTGGAAAGAGTTGCAAACATAAGATCCTACCAAGGCAAAAACTAAAGGCACTGATTAATCCAAAATGCAACATATCAAATTCAAATTTAATCAAGGAAATCTACATCTGTATTGGTATATTTTGATACAGCAGAATATTGACAGTAGTGATATGATATGAATTGGGCAAACAAAACGATGGAACCTACTTAGAGTAGTTATAAGATTATAGGAATGAGCGGTAGACATTGATAAAGGGGAAAAACAAATACATGTCACTATGCTATATTTAACTCTATAATATACTAACATCATCTTGCTGATGAGCTGACAACCTATTTCTAGATTTGTGTCCTTCTCAAACTTGGCATCAATATCATCAAAGATTAACATAGATTAGATTCAAGCATAAAAATTTAAAAATTAAATTAAAATCCAATTCTCATCCAAAAAAATATTATACTTCCTGTCAGAATACCATAGCTGCTATATCGTTATGAAGCAAAATAGAAAGCTACAAATTGGAAAGAGTTGCAAACATAATATCCTACCAAGGCAAAAACTAATGGCACTGATTAATCCAAAATGCAACATATCAAATTCAAATCTAATCAAGGAAATCTGCATCTTTATTGGTATATTTTGATACAACAGAATATTGACAGGAGCGATATGTTATGAATTGGGCAAACAAAAGGATGGAACCTACTCAAAGCATTTATAAGATTATAGGAATGAACGGTAGACATTGACAAAGGGGAAAAACAATTACATGCCATTATTCTATATTTAATTCTATAATATACTAACCTCATCTTGCTGATGAACTGACACCCCATTTCTAGATTTGTGCTCCTTTCATACTTGGCATCTGTATCATTAAAGATTAACATAGTTAGATTCAAACATAAAATTTAAAAATTAAATTGAAATCCAATTCTCATCCAAAAAATTAATATACTTTCTGTCAAAGTGCTATAGCTGCTATATCGTTATGAAGTAAAATAGAACGCTACAAATTTGAAAGAGTTGCAAACATAAGATCCTACGAATGCAAAACTAAAGGCACTAACTAATCCAAAATGCAACATATCAAATTCATATTTAATCAAGGAAGTCTACATCTATATTTGTATATTTTGATATAGCAGAATATTGACAACAGTGGTATGATATAAATTGGGCAAACAAAAGGATAGAACCTACTCATAGCAGTTATAAGTTTATGAGAATGAGTGGTAGATGTTGACAAAGGGGAATTATATTATAAGGATCGGCTATGTGTGCCAGCTAATGATGAATTAAAGAAGAAGCTATTGTTTGAGGCTCATAACACAATATTTACCATGAATCCGGGTGGAAACAAGATGTATCAAGATTTGAAGCAATATTACTGGTGGCCAGGTATGAAGTGGGATGTTGTAGATTATGTAGCAAAATGTCTGACACGCTAGCAGGTTAAAGCTGAGTATCAGGTCCCATCTGGTTTGTTACATCCTATTTCTATTCCTCAACGGAAATGGGATAACATTACTATGGATTTTGTTATTGGACTTCCTCTCACTCAAAGGAAACATGATGTTGTATGGGTGATTGTAGATAAGTTAACCAAATCTGCTCATTTTGTACCTATTCGTCCTAATTATTCTTTGGATAGGCTTGCAGATTTGTATGTCAATGAGATAGTGAGACTGCATGGAGTACCATTGTCTATCATTTCAGATCGTGATCCTCAATTTACTTCGAGATTCTGAAAAAGTTTACAGAAGGCTCTGGGAACTCAGGTTAAGTTTAGTACTGCTTTCCATCCCCAAACAGATGGACAATCTGAACGAGTTATATAGATATTGGAAGATATGTTGCGGGGTTATGTGTTAGAGTTTCCTAGGAGTTGGGATAACTATCTAACTTTGATGGAGTTTGTTTATAATAACAGTTATCAGACAAGCATTGGCATGGCACCTTATGAAGCGTTATATGGTAGGAAGTGTTGAACTCTGGTATGTTGGACTGAGTTGAGTGAAAATAAGATGATCGGGTCAGAAATTGTGAAAGATACTGAAGAAAAGATTCAGATTATTCAGCAAAGGTTGAAAGATGCCAGTGATCGGCAGAAATCCCATGCTGACCTAAAAAGAAGAGATATTGAGTATCAGGTAGGAGATAAAGTATTCTTGAAAGTATCACCATGGAAACAAATACTTTGGTTTGGGAAGAAAGGCAAGCTTAGTCTGCAATACATTGGTCCTTATGAAATTCTGAAAAGAATTGGACCAGTAGCTTATCAACTAGCTCTTCTTGAAGAATTGG
>JANSVA010008604.1:0-15973 GCA_025504915.1 Erythroxylum reticulatum | reverse complement strand
ATGTTGATGAGTTTAATAATGTAATTAAGAATAAAAAAATTACTTATGTGGGGGAAGGGGTATTCCTGAAAATTGCATGTGTTTTGGTTTGGAGACGGAGACGAGAAATTTCTGTACCACAGTCATAGGAGGTACAAAAAATTTCTGTCCCCATACTCTGGAGACGGGATAAAAATAAGTAGAGACAGCAAGCAAACACTACGGAATACGGAACTTTTGCTTCTCCGTCTACTGTCCTCACCCATGGGGACAGTAACCAAACACTACCTTAGAGGCATAAGCAACTACCTTTCCTTCCTGCATCAAAACACAACCTAAACTAATTCCAAATGCATCAGTATACATAACATACTCCTTACCAGAAGTAGGTTGAACTAATACAAGAGCTTCAGTAAGCATACTTTTCAACTGATCAAAGTTACTTTTACATCTATCAGACCATTCATACTTCGCTCCCTTCCGTAATAGTTTAGTTAAAAGGGATGCTATCACCGAGAATCCTTTAACAAACCGACAGTAATAACCAGCTAGACCCAGAAAGCTTCTCACTTCTGTTACATTCTGTGGTGGCTTCCAATTAACAATTGCTTCTATCTTACCAGGGTTAACTCTGATTCCTTCAGAAGAGACGATATGCCCTAAAAATGATATCTCCCAAAGCCAGAAATCACACTTACTCAGCTTAGCATACAACTGTCTTTCCTTCAGAGTCTGTAATACAATTCAAAAATGCTCAGCATGATCTTGTTCATTCCTAGAATAGACTAGGATATCATCAATAAACACCACAACAAACTGGTCTAAATAAGACCTGAACAGTCCATTCATCAGATCCATAAATGCTACTGGAGCATTAGTTAACCTGAATGGCATTACTAGGAATTCATAATGTCTATAACAGGTACTAAATGCAGTCTTTGGTACATCCACATCCTTTACTCGAAGCTGATAATACCCCAATCGTAGATCTATCTTTGAAAACACTCCTGCATCTTTCAACTGATCAAATAAGTCTTCAATCCTTGGCAATGGATACTTATTCTTCACTGTGACTCTATTCAATTGCCTGTAATCGATGCACATCTATAGTGTGCCATCCTTCTTCTTAACAAACAACACCGGTGCTCCCCATGGTAACACACTGGGTCTAATAAACCCCTTATTCAGAAGCGCTTGTAACTGCACCTTCAACTCCTTTAACTCAGTAGGAGCCATTTTGTACGGTGCTCTGGATATAAGAGTAGTGCCAGGTATAACTTTAATAGATAACTCCACATCTCTTTTAGGAGGGAGTCTAGGTAATTCCTCAGGAAATGCATCTGGAAATTCATTCACTACAGGAATGTCAAGCAATTTATCCTTACCATCCTCCTTCTGGGAATCAAGCATAAAAGCTAGATAAGCTTCACATCCCTTCCTGAGGAGCATTCTAGCTTACACAGTAGATACCACATTAGCTAAGGAACTAGTGTGGACGGCATGCAATACTATCTTAGACTGACCGAGTCTCCTAAACATAACTGTCTTAACATTATAGTCAATTACTGCTCGATGCTTAGATAACCAATCCATACCTAAAATCAAATCAAATTCATGAAATGGCAATATAATCAAATCTGCAACATACTCAGTTCTTTGTATTATAACAGGACAATTCATAAACACCTGATTAACCAACACACTGCTACCCAGAGTACTGGTCACATAAATGTTATATTCTAACCGGTCTACAGACATCTTCATATCAAACATTTCTCCAGTATAGATATATGAGTGTGTAGATCTAGGATTAATTAATGCATATATTTCAAAATCAAAGAGAGAAACAATACTAGCAATGACATCCAGTGCATCCTAATCCTCATGAGCTTTCAATGCATAAGCTCGAGCTGAAGTAGTAGGCATAGCTGGTCAATCTATTGTTTTTGATTGATTACTCCGATTCGGTCTATTCTTTCCAGATCCTCCTCGACCTCTACCATGTCCTCCGTTTCTAGCAGATGCATGAAAGACCTCTTGACTAGTTTATGATGTCTAAGCCTGGTTGAGACGGCAACTAGCTATCTTATGCTTAGTATTGCCACAACAAAAACAGGCTCCTGTAGTCCTTCTGCAAACACCTCAATGATGTACAGAACAATTAGGGCACTTCGGGGGTTCAGAATCTTGGCCTGAAGACGACCCTCTACTAAAAATAGCCAAAGAGGAAAGTTTTGTCACCTTCCCCGTGTCACTAATCTCTGAGTATTTTCCAATGCAGAAGTAGTACCTTCCTGACTCCGTTTATCCGAGGATTGGCCTCCTCTACCAAAACCCCTTCTCTGACTCCTTTCTCTCCTAACCATCTCCTGTCTCTCAATTTTCATTGCAGCCTGTACTAGCTGATGGTACGTCACTTGCTGCAACAGAGTAATTGCTGCCAGATGCTCTTTGATGGAATCATGCAATCTATCCTCAATCTAGTGACATCGAAACTCCTCAGTAAGCACAGATTCAGGGGCATGCTTACTGAGTCGATTGAACCCCCAATCATACTCAGCAACTGATAAGTTTCTCTGCTTCAAGTTCAGAAACTGCTTCCATTTATCCTTTCTATAAGCCTCTGTCACATACTTAACTTCAAATTATTAGGCAAAGAAATCCCAAGTCAGAGGTACCGGTAACTGAGGACTCCTCAGAATGAACTTCCACCATTCATAAATTGCTCCCTGCAGAAGGGAGACAGCACAGTGCACTATTTACTCAGCTAGACAACTGATATCATCCAGTACCCTCTTCACCTTCTCAATTCAAAACTTAGCCCTTTCAGATTCCTCCAGAGATTTTCCAGTAAATTCCTTAGCTCCATACTTCCTCAGCTGAGCAATCGGAGCTTTACTTGCTGTCATCCAATATAGCAACGTCGTCATATCCTAGGAAAGCTTAATCAAAGCCTCTCCCTAAGCTGGAGGAGGAGGTGGCATGGTCCAGGTATTTCTGGATGAGTTTGCTCCAGCTGATTACTCTCAGCAACTTCATCAATAGAGTCATGAGATCCTTCCATCGTAAATTCTATAAACAAAACATGAGACACTGCATTAGGTCAAAACACAACTTGTACACTCAATAGAAGCAATAGTTAAGCATTGGTTAAACCAGAATTGCCTAAACCATATTCTGATACCAAAAACGTTTGACGCCCTAATACCCCCTAGGAGGATATTGTGAGTGCCACACACACAGCACACTAAAGATGAAACATTTCTAAACATATAAAAGACTTGTACATGCATATATGCATTTCTAGAATCTTAACAAACATACATCACATACCAAATTTTCTGAAAGCAGCCTAAATTAAGGTTATTACAACCCTTCAAAATAAAATTCAGGATTCATATACATCAAATACAAGTCCAAAAATAATCTCAAAAATACATTTGAGCAAAACAAAAATCAGATTCTATTAGCCATCACGGTTGTCTTGTCCCTACTCCTACGTGCCTCTTTTAGAACCTACAAGGGGCAAATCCACCGTGCTAAGCATATAACTTAGTGAGTAGTAACTAAACTATAAGTCAACAATAGATACAGAAATTCAGAACAAACCAGAGTTTTATAAATAACATAATTATTCAACACAAGAGGGTATAAACCCTCCAGAAATAAAATACAATTTAGCTTATGCCAAAATCAAATTGATATCAGAGCACAAAATCATAAGACTGCTAAATCCATTTACAGAAGCGGGTAACGAGACTTATATAGAAGAGACCGAAGTCTCGATACCTAAGTGTCAATATCAGAAGAAACTAAAGTGTCAATAACAAAAGACATCGAAGTGTCACAGAAGCAGCTGCAGAGCCTTCTAGGCATGCCTATTTACCCACAACTAGGACTTAACAGAATCAAAACAAAATTGTATGAAATTCAATTCACATGTCAATCCAACAACTTTGCAAATCATTCAATAGACCAAAAGCAGTAGCAAATAAAACAGTCAAAGCAAAACTATCAAATTTGACCATCTAAATTACTTACAAAATTTACCCTAAAAAATTACTTACTAAATCTCCCTTATTACTTATTGCCTTGACGTCGCAGCAATATCTAGAATCGGTCGCTCGATGAGTTCCTCTAAAACATTTAATACAAACACATATCATTATTGTGCACAATTATAAATTCAATTATGCACATGCATGTATACTGAATATGTATGATGCATGTTTATGACATATTCTGGGTTTCTTATCATTATTCTTGTCACATTCTCAATCATGCGAAATCATACTCAATTCCTCATTCCAAATTTATTTCACAACCAACTTTTGGGTCCGCATTGTTTAATTATTCTCATCAGGTGGGTAAGGTAATTAGGTAATACTTCCTTCTAGAAAGTTGTCCCTCTTTATCTTAGATTTCCAATGATACCAAGTTCATCCAATATGGGTCAGTATACTGAAATTTATTCCTAAAAGATTTCAGACTATTCTTAAGCTTCTCAAATTCCAATCAGATTCTGAAATTCCTAGAGGCAGAATTATAATTCCATCACTTCATAAAATTTGTAGCCTTATGACTCTAGTTTAATTCAAAACAAGAATCACTCCATTTGGAAATCCAAAGATCTAGATATAAGTAAATTACCGAATTATGTTTAGTAAAACCATCCCAGTTATCATACTTTAGCACAGTCACAATTTCATCTTAAATTATTCAATCAATCCAATTTATAAAATTCTAGTTTTTGGTGAAGATAAAAATAAATATCTTAAGAATCTATTAGTTGAAGAATCAAGTCATTTAGATATCTTATGAAGAAGTTATAGCAAAAATATCAATGTATGTTCAGAAAATAACTTCCTTTGGATAAACAAGGAAGTTGCAATCATGCACATGCACGACCGTGACACTTCGGGTGGTCTTGGGAAGTCACGATCGTGCACATGTACGATCATGACATTTCAGGTGGTCTTGTGAAGTCGTGATCGTGCACATGCATGACCGCGACACTCCGATGGACCTGCGAATCCTTCTTCTTCACTTTACCTATTTTTCCAGCTCTTCCCAAAGCAGACTTTTGGGTCACTTTTACCCGATCATTTTGATAATAAACACGAAGGATTTAGGCAAACTTTCTTCTAAATTGTTCCTTTATGTCTCAAGTTTCTAACGACACCAATTTTGTGCAATTTGGTTCAGTATTTTGAAAGTTATCCCCAAAATACTACATACTATTCACAACAGTGTAGAATCTAGAAACTCTATTTCAAGCCAAATTTTGACACAGTTAGTGACAGAAATCAAATTCGACTCCTTCATGAAAGTTGTAGATAAATCTTTCTAGTTTAATCTAAATTTAACTTCATCCAATTTGGATATTCACATTTACATATGTAGCACTCCCCAAGCACGAAAATATACACCATTCATGCATGCATTCAATTTCAAATATTAAAACCTCAACATAAATCATTTACATTATCATAAAACTTAAAGCATTACTTGGTTTATACTTTAGAAAAATTCCAAAAATGGGGAGAGAAAATAGAAAGGAAGATGGTGTAGATGGTTTTGGTGAAACCAAAGGGAAAGAGCTGCAGAAACATATTTTATTTTATTTTTTTAATGCCTAGGTGTTTCATCAGTGCTTTAACACATGTCTCCATTGCATGTCTTTCACTTGTCCACTAGATAAGCTACCATTTGTCTCATAGCTATAGGTCCACATATCACACATGATTTTATCCATTTGTCACTCCATAATTATCCATTTGTTAATTAATTTCTAATACAATTATCACGCTTCTATTTGTCTCTTATTTCAATATTTTTCATAGTCTAAATGACCTCAAATTTTTGATAATTTTCCTAAAATTCACCAAAATTTTGAAATAATAACTATTATCACCAAATAAAATTTGCAACACAATTAATCCAATATTCACACTTTAATCACATTAAAAAAATTATTTATACCCTAAAAAATGTCAATGAGTGCATGTACAATTATTTGTATATGTCAAAATTCATATGCACATTTCAACGAATACTTAATTATGCAAAGCAAATAATGTACTAGAATTCCTTAATTTTCTAACCCCTAACATGGGATGTTATAATAGTTTTTTCATATCTCAGTTTTAGATAATAGTCCATATCCCCCATATATGGGAGGAATGGTTTTGATTCCCACAAACACTAATATTTTTAATTTTAGTTAAATATAATTAAATTATAATCAATTAAAATGTAATTTATTAAAGTATAATTTATTAAAATACAATTTATTAAAATGTAATTAATTACAATATAATTAGTTAAAATGTAATTAATTAAAATATAATTAATTAATTAAAATATAATTAATTAATTAAAATATAATTAATTAGTTAATTATAATGTAATTAATTAAAATATAACAAATTTTATTTCTCAATATTTTTAATAAACCAACCACTATCAATGGTAATGTTAATTATTCCTTCTTCTTAACTAACCATCATAATTTTAATGATTATATTCATTATCATCCCTCACTATATTCATTCACATTCCTATTACCATTTCCTTATGTGAATCAACAGTCCCCTAACAATCTTTATTGATTTTTCCAACTGATTCTCAACCTCAGTCTTAAAAATCTTATACTTATCAAGAACTTCAAACTTTTCCTTAAACAAGAACATATAGCCATAGTAGGAATAATCATCTATAAATGTTAGAAAATATCTAGCATTGCATAATGTGACTATATAGGGACTATTAACAGTTGTATGTATAAGGTCTAATAAACCAGAAGCACGAGTTAACCCCTTTTTCTTTTTCTTAGTCAACTTACCTTTACAACAATTGATACTTGTTTCCAGATCACTGAAGTCCAGAGTTGGGATAATATTATCCTTTATCAATCTCTCAACCCTTTCCTTGAAAATGTGGCCAAGACTTTTATGCCACAACATGTACAATGTTTCCTTTATGAAGTCTCTTTTTCGAGTAACAGGTTCAGTAACATAAGAAGAGGCATATATTTCGTTAAGAGTAAGAAACATTCTATATAATATGTAGGATAAGAAGAAAGTTTTGATATATCTTGTATTGATATAAATATTTATAACTAAAGTATCAAATACAAAACAATATCCCTCTTTATTCAAAATTCCTACATAAAAAAGTCCACGTCTTCATTATTATCGGCCATCAGCTTCTCCTCTCCTTTAGTCGGCCTTCTTCTGGATCTAAACCCCTACATTATTGAAGTAACATGATTAGAAGCTCCACTATCTAGCCACCAAGAACTTAATGTGGCTATAGCTACATTGGATTCATGAATCATATAGGCTGAGGAGTTACCTAACAGTTGCTGCTTAACCTTCCAAAGCTTTTACTCTGGGCAATTAGCCTTCCTATGCTCCTTCTTCTTACAAAATGAGCACCTCATACTCTTCATATCATATGGGCCCTTAATAATATTGGACTATCTGGTTTGAATTTATAGAGAGGGTTTAGGTTTCTTACCTTTACCTTTAGGTTGATAGGGCTTCGCCTTCCTCTTACCTTTAGTAGCTGCATATAGGGTTGTATAAGGAGAATTCTTAAACTTCTGCTCAGTTGCAACACACTGAAATATTAGGGCATTGATGTCCTAGCCCTTATCTTGAAAATTGTATGACGTTGCCAACATCTCAAACTCTTGTGGGAGTGTATTAAGTGCCTAATGAACTATAAATGTGTCAAGAATAGGTACATCAAGTGCCTTCAATTTACTTTGAAGGTGAATCATCCTAATAATGTACCCTCTGACGCCTCCTTCTCCTGTGCACCTTATGGAGAATAGCTCTTTAATCAAGGTGCTTTGCTCCGTATGGGAAGACACCTTGTACCTCTAGGAATGCTATCTATAAACTCGTTTGCTATGACTGTATCCAGTAATCCACTGAGCAGATGATCTAGGATCGATCTCTTAATGGTCAAATAGTACATCCTATTAGACCGCTCCTAGATTGCCATAACTGCCTTATTAGCTTCTAAGCTGATATTAGTAAGTGGAAGGTCTCTCTACATGCAACGTCATGTTGACGTCAGCCATCTCTGGGGCAAACTCAACATCCTTTTTCCACTTCTTAAAATTGAAACCATTAAAGGTCTCAATCGTGACAGCATTGTTGTTTACAAAAATGGTGACTGCAAGATAGAAAAGACAATGTAAAGATCATTATAAATGCAAGATAACAGCGATACTTAAAGCATTAAAGTAGTATCTATATTGAGAATTCGATCACACATATTATGAAACACCTGTGAGCTGCATGCATAACATATACAATTAGACCTCTATATAAAAGTGATCAAAGTATAAATCATTAACTCTCATGACACTACCACCTATAGGTGAGTAGGTCATTCAAGCAGTAGCTTTCCTCTATCTAATTCCATTATGTACATCTCAAAATCTCATATAATGTCAACACTTGTGGGTAGAATAACCAAACATGAGACCAGAGGCATCCGCCCAACATGTAAGTGGTACAATCCAAATACTGACTTAAAAGGTCACTATGGTGACTGCAATCTCACCAGTACCTACAAAGACCACAAACACAAGGGATACGTCTTTACATTATCCTCACATTTTATATGGGTATAATGTATATGAAAATTAGCTATAAATGTAAAAACCAAATGCACAATCAAATAATCACATATAGATACTGAAAACATTATCTTTAAACTTTATTTGAGACTTTTATTTAAAAAATTCTCAATGAGAGTGACTATCGTACTTTCCTATATACCAAACCTACCACACAACACATGAAACTTTAAGTGCCTTCCTTATGTGTGGTTCGGAGCACAAAAATGCACTTAAAATTAGCTTTAAAAAGCTTTAAACCTTTTCCGGAATCCAATTACCAATGTAATAAATCTAAAAAAATTGAAAAATTACATTAAAAATTCCCCTGACTCGAAAACTAACCTAAAAGGACTCGAGGCAACTTTACAGTAATTCTAATTTTTTTCCTTTTTTTAACTATAGCGCTGACGTCAACTGATGTCATGCTTGCGCATGATAAAGGGGTCCATATGGTTGCACGCGTCGTATAACAAAGTGAGCTAGATGTGTCTGGTGTGTGCGAACATACATATGCGCCTGCACTATACAGCATGCGCCACCACATATCTAAATCGTTGCCTTCCATGTGTCGGGACAAATGGTGGGTGCATGCTGTCGCACACCCATATGAGAACAGGCTGCATAAGGCGCGTGCAATACACACATCCATCACCTCGTGGAGCCATATGGGAGGATGTGATTGGCGCATGCAAGGCACCTTATGATTGTTACTGTAGCACCGTCGGGTGACGATGCAATTTTTGACAATCTTGGGATCATTTTTCACACTTTTGTCTCGTTTTTAACCCATTTATAGCTAGCCTTATGTATACCACATTCATGTAAACATAGATCCAAAAAACCCAAAAAAATGAATACAAAACAAATGGAAACCATAATGGATGAAAACTAAAAAAACCTTCGTTTCTAACAACCCGATCAGTAATTGCTCTGATACCACGTGTAACATGTAGCATAGATCTTATTACATGTCCCAAATCGATCATGAAAGGGTTAAAAAGAAAGGAAATGCATAATACCTTATTTTGATTTCATCTGACTTCTGAAGCAGTTTTCGTGGCTAAAATGAACTCCAATCTCTCGGGACCTTCATAGAAAACGTTCACCGACACGTGGTTAACATCTTTCTACAATTTTCTCAATACGTAAGTGCTCTTAACGAGTCAGAGAATCCGTATGCTTACGAATGATATGAGCAACTGCAGGAGACCTTAACCATTATATATAACTTTTATATCAAGCTTTCCCATCACAAACTTGATACGGGTCCGGTACACACTAATCAGGATTTATTTTCTTACTAGACTTTGACCCATTGATTTTGATCATTTAATTGACCACTTTCTTACCTTTATCTGGATCAAATTATGTAACTTAACCGATAAGTTATTGAAAAACCAAAAAATATAATTAATAGTTATCCAATATTATGAGAAAGGACAAAATTGTCTAACACACTAATCTTTTATTAAGGTACTTAAATACATTTCTCATTTCTAAAATATAGTGTCAATTTTTCCTTGCAAGCCTCTTAAGACATCACAAAAGAGTATCCACTTTTACAATACATGGTGATAAATGAACTTGAAAATCCAACATCTATTATATACTATATCTATATCATATGATGACATAACACAACCATTTATTGCAAATTAAAAGAAGCAAAAGAGCATGGATAGTTAATGATCTGGAAAACTGAAACAAAAATATAAGAAGCAAAAATCTCAATTGATCATATGAGCAATTTATCTGACTACACCGCATTCTTAACCTTTATCTACTATTATTGGAAACTAGAACGCATCATCAATGAGCTCAAATGTTTTCACTCATCCAAATAGAATTCCTTACAACTTATCCACTTGAGAATTATTATGGTTAAGTCAAAAAATATCACTTTCCGAAATAATTCAAGGGAGAAACATTTAACACATATTAAACTACATTTATGTACATCATATCCATACCACATAAATAAGCATTATGTTTTAACTAAAGGGCATTTTGTGATAACTATGGGATCCTTATCCAATTTGACAATAGAAGACACTCTTAATGCTCATTTATCTACATCATATTCTAATTGAAGGCCATTCATATTCATACCATATAAATGAGCATTATGTTCTAACTCTTTATGTGAATTCTCTTTCATTACTATTGGATTTCAAAGCCTTAGAATTATTAATACTTTATTTCTCAACCAGTGTCTTAAATTTTTTAAAGACATCAAATGCCTTTTCTTTCTTCTTCAAATATACCTATGTGTTTCTTGAAAAATCATCAATAAAGAGAAGGAAATACATATACTTACCAAAAGAACAAGATAAAACTAGACCACATATATTGGTGTGTGTGAATTGTAATAGCTCGTAGCCTCATGTCCCTTTTTCTTAAATACTTTCTAAATAAGCATCCCTCACATAATTGATCTAAATGAATGATGGAAAGCAATCCTTTCACCATTACTTTCTCACTCAGCAACTTTAACACTCCAAACTTTACATGCCTAAATCTTTAGTGTCAAAACTAAGGAGGGTCTTTTATGTATGGTTGAAAACATTTTTCCAATTCATTTTGGATGTTAATTAGGAACATTTTACTTTTTTTTATTAACACTTTCATTATATTCCTTTGATCTTTTATTGACATATTATATTCTTTAAAGTGAATATCATAGTCTTTCTCTAAGAGTTATCCCAAACTTAGTATATTGTTTTTCTATATCTAAACGTAATAGACATTTCAAATAAACTGATGCCTTCCATCTTTTAATCAGAGTAAGATGTTACCTTTGCTTTTAATAAGAATCTTGGATGCATCTTTAAATGTCACATTGCCACTTATGAATTAATTGAGTTCCACAAACATATATTTAATCCCATATATGGTTGTTAGTGTCAGTGTCTAAACATTAGGTACTCTTTTCCATGTCTTCCTCTCCTTTATAGATAACAATAGAGTAGAGTCTTCTTGCTTCTCTTTATCAACATAGCGAGCTTTCTCTTTAACATTGTTAGGAATGTTTATACATTTCGAAACAAAGTTGTCAAGTTTGTAACCATTAAAACATTCATCATAAGATTTTTCATAGCTCTAGCCTCCATTATTTCTTAACATACTTCCACTTCTGTTATAATGCAATTTGATTTCGATTTTGGATAGTTTTTGTTCAATTTTAGACTTTTCTATTCTTTTTGTTCAATATTGTTATTAGGTTTTTATGTTTAGGTTGGGCTTTAAGGACTTGAGAAGAAGACTTTAAAAAGATCAGAGATAGATAAAGTACATGGACAATTGGACTAAATTTGGTTGTGTCGTCTTCTTAGAGAATGTAATTGAAGCAATAGAAGACAGACCAAGACACGACTTGGTAATATGGCCAAGTCGACAATCTGAGCATTTTGTCTATCTACAGTTTTTAACATAGATGGAGAATCCAAATCTAAACATGATCTTTAGATAATGTTTAGAGGAAATCTCAAGATTTTAAGGAAGCCCATATGTGTATCTGTTCAAATTCGTTTGGACCAGTAATCATTTATTCAAAGTAAAACTTATTTCTGTAGAATTGGAAACCTGACCACTGGAGATTTACGTGAACATATTTGAGGCTTATAAGATCCTAATGAGGTGATCCAAAAGATCAAATTCAAGACAACATCCTAGGCCATAATTTGTATATAAAACTTGTGGTCTTAAAGTGCTATTTTGAGGGGATAAAAAGGCTAAAAATGAGATATGAAATTTGTCCCGGTCAGGTCTGACCTTTACTTGGTTTTTGACATATAACTTTAGCTATAGAGCTTTGTTTTAAGAAAAAGAGGATCCATTAGAAATCTAGGAATTTATGTGAAGAGATCATGACTTAAATATGAAGGGATTGAAGTTAGAAATAAGGGGGAAGTATCAAAACAAAAAGGGAGTTCCAATCACAGTTTAGGAGAACAGACGTGGGGACACAGAGGATAAGAGAGATTTCTTCATTCTTTCTAATATACCTTTTCTTTAAAACACTAAACGTTATAAACAACATAGGGTGAATTAGTTTAGTTTGTCATTAACATTGATTGAGAGTTGGAGAAAGTGAACAAGAGACTCCCAGTAGTCATTCAAAGATTCTTTTGTTCTCTATTCTATCAGTTTGATTTTAGATTTTTTCTTGTTTCAATTTCTTCTTAATACAATGGAATTTATTGGTTTGAATTCAATTGATATAAGTATTCTTTTTATTTTGATGATGAGTTAAATTATTCTTAAGTGGGATTTCCATCTAAATTTAATTGAATGTCTTGATTCAATCATTTCTGTTAATATATATCTTTCTTAGATTGATTATGTTGTGTTAAATGCTAGTTTAATAGATTAGCCACCTATTAGTCTTACTATCTTAAGTGAAGAATCAAAAGATGAAACCTGATATTGGAACAAAACAATTAATTACCCTAAGAATGAAATAGAAGTATAAGTTTTATGGATTGTTTAGTTTGTAACTTCGATCGATTGGTAGTTATTATTTTATGAATGTTAGAACTATTAAATTGATAGTTTCTAATTTGATTAACGAGAGAATAAAGTTACATATTATATTAATGGGAAGTTTAAGAATTCAGGCTTGAAATTAGCTTGAAATGTAAGCCTGAGGTTATCTTCGAAAGGTTTATATCAATTATGTGCAGTTCATTCTTTTAGTTTAATTTCATAATTTCAGAACCTCTATACCTTCTTGAATTTGATTATGTCATTTCTTATTTTTAATCAAGTTATTACAATTAATAACTTCCTTATGAGATGACCTTGGGGCATCCATCATGTATTACGGAAACCTCGTATACTTGCGGGTGACATGTTCAGGTAGTGTTAAGTAGAACGCAACCAGTTTTTGGTGTCGTTACTGGGGAAGACTTTTACTACTAATAAATTAATTTTTTAATTTAATTTGTTTGCTTATTTCTCATTGAACTGCTTTTAGGTGTTTTTTACAATGGCGCAGGTCCCTAGGAAGTGAACTCGTTCCTTACATTGATAACATTTATAAACTACTAAGAGTAGATGAAAGAAATTGAGCAGTGGAAAAGGACCTAAACTTAGAATTGGAAGAAAAGCAATTTGAAGAAGAAATAGAAGGAGCACCTATGGCCGACGAACCAGCACAACCTATGGACGAATATGGTCAGCCGATCATTGGGATAACCACTTCTTGCATACGGTTGACTAATGCAATGAGAAACTAAAAGCTGAAGAATGCTCATTATAACATGCTGCCATCTTTTCATGGAGTACTAAATGAAGATCCTTTTAACTTCTTTCGTGATTTCTACTCCATGCTTCACACATTTCCATTACAAAGGTTGTCAAAAGATGAGCTGCTTTCCTTACACCTTAAAGGACAAAACCAAAGGATGGTTGGTGGCTCTACTAGAGAATTCTTTGACAACATGGACAAAAATCTATAATAAGTTTATAAGCAAGTTCTACTCACACCATAAAACTATGGAGCTCTGGGGAAACATTGCAACATTTATTTAAATGGATGGTGAACCATTCCATGAGGCATGGGATTGCTTCAAATCCCATTTATTCTTATGCACTCACCATCATTATCTGCAATAGCTTCTTAATCAGTTCTTTTATGAAGGGCTTACACAGTAGAGCTAGAATATAATGGATAAAGTAGTTAGAGGAGCTATAAGAGAAAAGATAGATGAGGAGACCTATCAATTATTTGAGATGTTAGGTGCAAACTCTCAACAGAAAAGTGTCAGGGGAAGTGGCCAAGGAGTTCATAAATTAAAATCCAATTCTAAGATGGCTACGCAAATAGCCGAGCTGACCAAATAGGTTATATTGGACCCCGCCTCTAGAGTCCAACTATCTAGAATATCATAAGACTTGAGCATATTATCCTATAGGGTTATTTCAATGAACCCTTATTAGTCATCATCCCACAAAAGTGGCGCCCATACCAGTCAAAAATCCAAAACAAACTCATTTCTCTTATTTCAGCACGTATTTTGGGAAATCTCAAACTGGAATTACAATTTGACTTATTCAATTTGGTTAAGAAATCTGAAAGTTAGGGCCCAAACATTTTCAGACTATTATTAAACTAAAATAGTACACTATACCCAACTTCCATCTAGAAATTGAAAGTCTTAGGGACTTAATTAGAATTTTATTCCTTCAGATAATTTGTAGCTCTATGTCTTTCATTCATTTATAGACAATAATAATATCATTAGGAGCTCTAATGATCAAGATGCTATCAAAATACTGAAATATGTTCAGTAAAATATCCGATTCATACTCTTACAACCCCTACCCTTACTTTGATTCAATCAAATAAAACATCAAAAGCTATAAAATTTCATGGATAGGTAGAAACAAATGTTTTAGGAATCTATTGGTCTAAGAATCACTTCATTTGGAGATTGGATAACAAGGTTATGGCCAAAAGAATCAAACAAGGTTTAGTGCTCAATCACATTGAACCTATTTCAGTAAAATTAGCATAACTTTCTATATAGATGTCTGATTAAGGTCATCTTAGGACTGTTTCAAATAGGACTTATAGACCTACAACACTGATGAAGACATTAAAGCAAGATTTT
Source organism: Erythroxylum reticulatum (assembly GCA_025504915.1). Lineage (NCBI taxonomy): Eukaryota > Viridiplantae > Streptophyta > Magnoliopsida > Malpighiales > Erythroxylaceae > Erythroxylum > Erythroxylum reticulatum. The sequence goes on along the minus strand of JANSVA010008604.1, from coordinate 742 downwards.
GTCATCAAAAGAGTCAGACTCGGACAAACGATAGGCCAGACAATTCAGTTTACAGTGGATAAGAAGGAAGGTTTTAGTCTAAGAACTATTTTGGAAAAAAAAAAAGGGCATAACTTTCTATAGAGATATTAGATCAAGGTTATTCTTAGACGTTTGGAAATAGGACTTCAATATATACAACTTTTATGAAGACCTTAAAGGTAGAATCTAGAGGGTCAAAATTGAAGCAGACCATTCTATCTACAGTGCATAAGAAGATGATTCAGTCTACAGTGCTTAAGAAAATGATTCAGTCTTTAGTGCTTAAAAAGATGATTCAATCTACAGTGCTTAAGAAGATGATTCTACCTACAGTGCTTAAGAAGATGATTCAGTCTACAATATATAAGAACATGGTATTGCTACTGGGTCTTCCTCACATCCCTAAAAGTTCTAAATTACTAACTACACTCTCCAGAGTACCTCCACTTATAAAGATCATAACTTTCAACTAAGATGTCCAAAAATTTCATACTATATATCGTTGCAAATCTAGAAAGATAAACTACAACTTTCTAGAAGATAACTTTGTCCAATTTAGCTTAGATCAATATAATTTTTCTCATAAAGTCAGAACATAAAAAATATATACATACATACATACATACATACATACATATATATACATACATACATACATACATACATACATACATACATACATACATACATACATACATACATACACATACATACATACATA
>JANSVA010008583.1:0-15974 GCA_025504915.1 Erythroxylum reticulatum | reverse complement strand
TTAAATGGTTTAATGGTTATCTTTTAATGATAGCATGTAAGCTATTAGCATTCATTGGATTAAAGAAGAAAGAGGTATGTTGGATGGACCATCTTCCTTCTTTCATCTTCAAAAATCGAAATTGATGAGTCTTATTTACGTTAATAGTCTTTTCATATAGTCACCTTAAAGATAAATGGGAAGAGTCTCATTTATTAGCTTCTTTATGATTAATTAAAAAGAAGTGATGCATTTGATGCAAAGTTCTTGTTTCCTTTGAGGTTAACCAAAATTGTGAAGGTGTAAGAAAGGGTTCTTTCATTGTTTATACCAACTCTCTCATCTCACCTATACATGGCGAAAACCTAGAATGAGAAGTGTCTTATTGTTTCCTTTTTTCTTCTAAGAAAATTCTCCTCCAAACATTTCTTATCCTTTCCCACCAAAGGATCTTGTTAACCAAGTTTTCCAAGAAGAACAAGCCATAGATCAAATTGGTTGAGGATAGAATAATAAGGAGAGGATAGCTTGACACAAGCTAGGCTATAGCAAGGAGAGGATATATTGCCGAGGATAGAATAGCACAGCGAGGAGTTAAAGCTGTAACAAAGGATTCGATAATAATCTCTATGTTGTTTATGTTTATGTTTATTATTATCATTATACCATATCATGTATAGCTAGGCATGATGATTTGGATATATTACTTCTGCTGCAATTTAGATTTCTAAAAAGTTTTGAAATCTACCGTTTCTCCAAATATGGCATGCTTTCTTTTTCTAATCCAACAATTGGTTTTTTTACGCATAATGTTGGTTCCTATATATGATGCATGGGTTGGAAATAATTTTTGTATGCTACATATATTTTTATATGATAGAATATATATGGTGTATGTTTTGTTCTTTTGGTTGTCCATAGATTCTAAAGTTAACTTGTGAGATTTCTTCATTTGGTTTGTAATAAGGAGGGTGATCTATCATCATCAGGTTTCCTCCTTGGTTTCATTTTATGTTTTCTTTGATTATGTAATGTACAAAATCATGTAATGATGAAGATGAAGAAGCCACGGATTGAAGAAATGAAGAGGTAAAGTTTCAGTTTTGGTTATGGTGTCTTGGCTATTTTTCAGTTTTTAGAAAACAAAAGTGCTGAAATTTTGTTCTAACAAATTTTCAGTTGTACGAACTTTTTTGTAACAAAGTTTTGGTTTTTACAAGTGTTGGAGTTTTTATTTCATATTCATAATTTTTGGTTTTGGGTGAAAAACAAGTGCAATTTTTTTTTTTCGGAAAAAAAATCAGTTTTATGAAAATCAAATTTTTTGTTAAAAAAGTAAAGTCATTACACACATTGTACTGAATGGGGCGGGTCATGTGAGCGAAGAGTCTAAAGCTAAAGATCTAGGTCTAAAAAGAATATTTTGGGCCTAAAGGCTTTTAATTATTTTTATATTTTTATGATAGATAATCGAATGTGGCTTATTATTTCATGTGATGAATGGATAAATGAATGCAAATATATATGTGATATTATGTGATTGCATGTCATTTAGAAAATTACTAACCTTAGGCTTTGCCATCCATTCATTATGTATGAGATATATAATGAAACAATATAGGATGGACAATAAATTGCATTTAGACAAGATAGTATTTATTAAAACTTAAAGCCCAAAAAGATTGATTGGGAGAGGATGCTCATGTAAGAGTCCACGGTCTCTAAATGATGGCCCATTTGCATGTGGTGAAGTGTTACCCTCCACTGGAGGGCATGAATCCTTAATCTTGCATGGTTTAGGTCTCCTTAAGGATAAGCCCACTCATTGGTAGCAAATGTGACCTCCCACCGAGGCCTGGTTTGCAAGTACCTTTAGTAAATGAATCAAATGGTTAAACACTCAACATATTTTATCAATAACCTACCCACTATAGATTTGTTAGTAAAAGTATACACCAAATTATAACTCTTCTTTAAAAGTTAATCATGAAGATGCTTAGTAGCTTTTTTAGTGGGAGGGTCCCAGTTTTTCTTTTAATGAATAAGATGGCCCACCATCACTTAGTCTATTATAAATAAGAAAAATAACCATCATATAAAGTTTTTAATTTTTTAAGTTTTATTAAATCTATCATCATGCATACATGCATCATGATTTTATACAAAGTTCCAATATTATTGGCTAGTATGCTCATGTTTTAATAATTTATATTTTCAGGCATAATCAAACATCAAATAAATCCACTCACTTTGCTCTTAACAAATAAAAAATTGGAAAACAGAGAGAATTTTAATGAATGGAGACATAACCTTGGCATTGTTCTTCAATATGAATGTATTTCATGGGTATTAACTAAAAATGAGCCTGCACCTCTAGGTGGAGATTCATCTCCTAAGATAGTCCAAAATATAAGTGTTGGTAGAATGCTAACAAGACTACGAAGTGTTACATTTTAGATTTTGTCAGTGGCATGTTGCAAAAGCAAATTGCTTCTATGGAAACTGCTAGTGTAATGATCCATCACCTATATGAGATGTTTTATGTGAGGACTAGGTTTGCAAGAGTGAAAGCTATCCAAATCGTGGACTTTTCTAGTGGTTATAAGTTATATTTGGAAGATGTTTATTATATGCCAATGATTATAAGGAACATGATTTCTGTTTTTTTTCTAATAAATATGGTTATCCCTTATATTTTGAAAATGTTGTTTCAATATATGAGAATAAGGAATTTATTTGTAATGTAATAATTAAATAGGAATTGTTCTTTATAGAACCTGTGAAAGGCCCACTAAACACCACATAATTGATAAAACCAAGATATTCTAATAACTCTAACATTAATTCTAAATATCTGTGGCACTTAAGAATGGGTCATATCAATCAAAAAAGACTTCACAGGTTAGTAAAGGATGGTATCCTTACGGGCTTGGATAAAGATCCATTACCCATCTATGAATCTTGTATTGAAGGAAAGATGACCAAGGCCTCATTTCCTTCTAAAGGAAACATATCTGAATTCACGTTAGACCTAGTACATATTGATGTATGTGGGTCCATGAACATACAAGCTAAAGGAGATTATGAATAATTCATAACCTTTATAGATGATTAATCAAGATATGGCTATTTGTATTTGATGCATAAAAAGAGTGAATCTTTTGAAAAGTTCAAAGAATTCAAAGTTGAAGCTTAGAAGCAGCTTCGATCGAATCGAGGTGGTTAGTACATATCTAGAGAGTTCTAGTAATATTTAATTAACAATAGAATTGTTTTCGATTTGTCAACTCCTCGAGCACCTTAATAGAATGGTGTAGATGAGAGGAGAAATAGGACTCTATTGGAAATGGTGAGATCAATGATGTCCTATGTTAGCCTTCCAGAATCGTTCTAGGGATATGTCATACAAACGGAAGCATATCTTCTTAACTTTGCTCCATACAAATTGGTGCCTAAAATACCTAAGGATTTGTAGACTAGTCGAGTGCGTTCATTGTGGCACTTAAAGACTTGGAGTTGCCCAGCCCATGTTCTAAGACCTGAATGCATAAAGATAGAACCAAGGTTAGAAGTATGTTTGTTTGTAAGATATCCTACGGGAGCTTGAGGGTACTATTTTTATAGTCCTCAGGATAGGAAGGTATTTCTTTCGACAAATACAACCTTCCTAGGAGAAAAGTTTGTGAGAAATCACAAAGGAAGAAGTGAAGTAGTACTAATAGAGTTAGCTATTTCATCCAAACCAAGAGTTGATTTAGATATGACAGAATAAGATGTCGAAATGGATTCGAGACTTAAATCAGAAGTGCAACTTGAATATAAAGTAGTGCCTAGATGTAGTAGGAGGATTGTAAGATAGCTAGATAGGTATCTAGGTCTAGTAGAAGGCTTTATTGCCATCTCAGACTAAGAAGAAACAGATCCCATTATGTGTACACAAGCTATTAATGATGTTGATGCAAAAAATAACTCATGGCAACGGAATCGAAAATAGATTCCATGTATGCCAATGAAGTCTAGATCCTTGTAGATCTACCACTAAATGTAAACCCATAGGGTGTAAATCGGTCTACAAAAGGAAAAGAGGATCAGATGGAAAGATAAAGACCTTTAAAGCTAGATTGGTAGCCAAAAGCTATACTCAAAAAGAGGGTATAGACTATGAGGATACTTTTTCTGCAGTTGCCATGCTTAAGTCTATCAACATTCTTTTGGCCATAGTATCCTATTTTGATTATGAAATATGGAAAATGGATGTCAAGACTGCATTTCTTAATGGGGATCTTGAGGAAACCATTTATATGGCTTAACTAGAAGGATTCATTGAGCCAACTAATGAGCATAAGGTATGCAAGATGCAAAGGTCCATTTACGGACTTAAGCAAACATCTAGGTCTTGGAAAATTAGGGTTTTTAAGTCTATCAAAACCTATAGGTTCATATAAAACTTAGATGAGGCTTATGTCTATAAAAGGATACAAGATGGAAATGTTATTTTTCTAATCCTGTATGTTGATGACATTCTACTCATTGGGAATGATGTGGGAATGTTATCTACAGTTAAGGGATAGCTGAATGAACAGTTTTCAATGAAGGATTTAGGAGAGGGTAACTATGTTCTAAGGATCAAACTTATAAGGGATCGTAAGAACATATATAACCTTGTCTCAATTAAGTTACATTGAGAACATGCACAATAAGTTTGCCATGCAAAATTCCAATAAAGGTTTCACACCAACTAGACATGGAATCAAACTTTCAAAAGAACTAGTACCTAAAACCTAAGAGGAGGATGAACGTATATGTAACATTTCATATACTTCGGCAGTTGAATGTTTAATGTACGCAATGCTTTATACTAGATCCAATGTCTATTATGCAGTGGGACTGGTAAGCAGATTTCAGTCCAATCCAGGAATGGAGCATTGGACTGCGATGAAGTGCATACTGAAGTGTCTTCGTAGGACGAAGAACTTAATGCTTGTTTACTCTGGAAGTAATCTTATTTTGATTAGATATACAGATTTCAATTGTCAATCAGATGTTGATTCAAGGAAATCAACTTCTAGTTCTATATTTATTTTAGGAGTTTGAGCCATAGTCTGGAGGAGTGTCAAGCAATCTTATATTGCTGATTCGACTATGGAGGCTGAGGATGTTGCTACTTGTGAAGTAAAAAAAGAAGCAATTTGGCTCCACAAGTTCCTAATCGATTTGGAGGCAGTTCCTGAGGTAGAAAAGGTCATCACACTTTATTGTGATAATAGTGGGGCAGTGGCTAATTCTAAAGGACCTCAAAATCACAAAGCTGCCAAACACATTGAGCAAAAATATCATCTCATAAGGGAGATAATACAACGTGGAGAGGTGAATGTAGTAAAGATTCCCACAGAGCAAAACCTTGTTGATTTGTTCATAAAGACATTGTCTCAAAAAAGCTTTAAGGGTCACCTAGAAGGGATGCGAATAAGGGATATGCCATACTTCCTTTATGGCAAGTGGGAGATTATTGGAGTTATATAAATATAGTGCCTAGAAAGTTAAGCGTATTTACATGTCACTTAATTTTCTTCCAGTTACAGTCTTGTAATGAAAATATTTATTATTAAAGAAACAAAAGAGTTTGGTTTTATATGTATAAGCATTATATAACTAGTCATAAGCTACCAAGATTCTTCTATAAATAATATACATATACATGGAGATGTATGGGAAACATGTATAATATTAGAATCTAAATTAATTAATTCACAGTTGAATAATCAAGTTGGTCTCTTGATTATGGTTTAGACTACAGTTTTGCAATTTATCCCCATATACGTAAAGGAGTTTACTTCAAGAGAATGATGAGTCTCATATTATGATAGTAGTTGAATATCGATAATGGAACTATTAAATGAATCTAGAATCAAGTGTGTTTTAAAGGATAAAGTAGGCTATTACTTTAATCTTAAAACATACATTTTAGCATTTGCTTATTATAAACCACAATCTTGATGAGTGGTGAACTCATATGTATTCCGTTATAATTCTTGATATGATCATAATGGATTTTTACAAAGTATCAATCCAGTGTCTCCATGATAGAATTATTAATTGAAACATATATCAGGGAACATTCACTTAAATAAAGAGTTTATAGTGATACTTCTAGATGTTTTATAGAGATTAGTGATTAAATTGGCACTAGTAGTTTGATAGACTAGCTACCCATCAAGTCTTAACACCAAGATGAGATCTTGTGTGTTAATCACCATTTAGAATGAAATGGGAGATCTAGAAGCAAAAACAAACATAAGGGCAAAATAGTAATTTTACCCTTTATTGTGCGGATGGCTATAATAAGGTTTATAATAGGGTTTGCAATTGGACATATTATTTCAAATATGTGTTCTCATATTATTTAACAATTCAAGAACTCAACTAATTATGTTTAGTGGAATGACATTTAGTTAATAAGCTAGAATTAATTCTAATGAGATTAAATTAATTCTGGGTTTATTGGAGCCTTAATTATCTAAGTCCAATAAGATTCCTCACTTGGCTTCAAGGAAGGTTATCAAGCTAACTAAGAAATATAAATGGAGGTTTTGAAGCCCATGATTAAATGTTGGGCTTCCACTAATCAATGGTTAATTAGAAGCCCAATGAACATTAGAAATGGGCTAGACTTTAGTTTAATTTAATTAATTAGATTAATTATATTAAAACAAAATTTTTTAAAGAAAGGAGAAGGAATGTCTATTTTATTGGGCTAAATGTGCAGTTGCACATTTACAATTGAATTTCTAAATAAAGATGGTATTTATCATGCTTTATCATCATTAAATGGAGTTATGATCTTACCATTAAATTGTTTAATAGTTATCTTTTAATGATAGCATGTAACCTACTAGCATTCATTGGATTAAAGAAGAAAGAGGTACATTGGATGTACCATCTTCCTTCTTTCATCATCAAAACCGAAATCTATAGGCCTTAATTTAGGTTAATAGTCTTTTTATATAGCCATCTTAAAGATAAATGAGAAGAGTCTCATTTATTGGCTTCTTTACGATTGATTAAAAAAAGAAGTGATGCATTTGATGCAATGTTGTTCTTTCCTTTCAAGTTAACCGAATTTATGAGCAAAGTTCTACTTTCCTTTAAGGTTAATATAAATTGTGAGGGTGTAAGAAAGGGTTCTTACACTGTTTTGACCAACTATCTCATCGCACCTATGCGTGGCTAAAACCTAGAATGAGAAATGTCTCATTGTTTCCTTCTTTCTTCTAAGAAAAATCTCCTCCAAACATTTCTTCTCCTTTCCCACCAAAGGATCTTGTTAACTAAGTTATCCAAGAAGAATAAGTGGTAGATCAAATTGGTTGAGGATACAACAATAAAGAGAGGATAGCTTGACACAAGCTAGGCTATAGCAAGGAGAGGATATATTGCCGAGGATAGGATAGCACAGCAAGGAGTTAAAGTTGTAGCGAAGGAGTCGATAATAATCTCTATCTTGTTTATGTTTACTATTATCCCTATACCGTATCATATATAGCTAGTTATGATGATTTGTATATATTTCTTCCACTGCAATTTAGATTTCTAAAAAGTTTTGAAATCTACCGTTTCTTTAAATATAACATGCTTTCCTTTTCCGATCCAACATGATATAGGTACACACTTTTGTAAACATCAATTAGAAGAAGTGCTTAGATGATTTAGTGTTACTTATAAGGTAGCTACTCCTTATAATCATTAGACTAGTAGCTAAGTTGAAGAAAATAATATGGAACTTAAAATTATAATGGAAAAGGTTATGGAGCACTTTAGAAAATTTTGATATATAAAGTTAGATTATGCTCTATAGGACTATAGAACTGCTTAGAAATTGTCAATTGATGCCACATTACATAGACTAATTTATGGCAAATCCTATCACTTGCTTGTGGAACTTGAGCATGAAGCATTTTGTCCAATAAGATTTGTTAACTATAATTATAACGTGTAAGTTACAAGTGTATACTCCAAATAAATGAACTTGATGAGTGGAGTAATATAGCTAATGAAAAATTTAAGGATATATAAGAAGGAAATGAAGTAGCATGATCAAAATCTAAAGAGTGCTAAGGATTTAACATCAAGAGATCATACCTTGCTCTATATTCCCCAACTTTGATTATTCTCATGTAAGCATAAATCTTAATGGTTATCACCCTTCATTGTTAACCACGTCTTTCCAAATGGGATTATAGAAATAAGGCATCAAGATAAAGGCACGTTCAAAGTTAATGAGCATTGAAAATAGTTATACCTAGAATGTGATTCCTATGAGTTTAAACAAGATATGTACAATCCCTATAACTCTGATGTCAAGTAAAATGCTTGAGTAAGAGGTCTAGCTACAAGAATTATAAAGAAGTGCTTGTTAGGAAGCATCCTAACGACTTAGATATTTTAATTTTAATTTAGTAGTTTTTAAAATCTTTTGATGTTCTTTCATTACTAGGTCATAATTATTCTTCTTAAGATGAGACTTAATGGAGTTCTATAGGCTATATAGGTAACATGGCCCCAAATTACAAATTAAAAATTTGAATTTAAACTGGTCTAGGATAGGTATTGATAATATAAGGACATTAATTTTTTTATTACTGTCCTTAACTCTTTCACATTATCTTCTATGTTTTCATTCTTACATATTGTTTAGATTGAGGATAATGTATAAACTAAGAGTGGGGGGGAGAATTAATTGTTATGCTTATCAATTTTATTATAATTAGTGTATAGGAAAAATTCTAGGAACTTTTGTAGGATATTGATCAAGATGATTCAATGTAAGTTTGGATGTTATTATGATTTGATTTGTTTAGACAAAAAAATTTATGATCTTTGATGATTAAATTAATTTTAATTTTTTATAATTTCAAAATTATATACTTAATTTACACTATTATACTCTTCATATAATTTGTACATATAATTGAGTCAAAAGTAAATTGCTTTTAAACATTTTCATTATCTCACATAAAAATTAAAAAAATAAAAAAATTATTTTATTTGAATTGATAAGCGTTAAATAAAATCACTTTGCTAGCTTTGATCTAAGTGAAAAGGATGAAGTTAAGGGTTGGTGCTAGTAGCCATTTGAAATGGTGATTTAATTAAGTAACTAGAAGTATTCATAACAAAGTGTTTACTCTCAAATCAAAAGGTTAGGTAACTTTCAAACAAACTTCAAAATGCTCTTGTGTTGATTTAAATTAATGTTTTACCTTTCTTTAAAAAGTAATTTAAAAATATTAAAAGTTAATGCATCTGTCTCATATATTCTTATATGCATTAGGTTGATTGTTGTGAATTGAGTTAAAGTTTAAAGGATTAAAGAGTGAATTGAATTGATTTATGATTTTATGCAAGTAGCTAAATTCCTAGAAATTTGATGAAACTTGCAATTGAATAAATAATGGAGAATTTTGATTGATATGATTATCAAAAACAGTCTCTATATCATTTATGGGTAAATTTGTTCTATTGGGCCTCTCTAGACCTAACATTTCAGTAGGACTCTCATTGGGTGTTATTGTTTTTGTTATTAAGTTAATTGATATGATTGATTCGTTAATATTTTCTTATAATTACTGCCTACTTATGTTAAGAATAACAAAGTTTGTTTTCTAGAGGATAAGCAAATGTTTAACCATGCGAGAATTTGATAAGTGATACTTAGGATATGTTTTTAGCATGATTTATGAGCATTTGGCTTATATTTGGATGATTTTTGTAAGGTTTGGTATGTATTACTTATTATATTTTATTTTACAAACTTGTTTTAGTATAGGCTTGTTTTAGCTCTAGAATAAAGAAGGAATGGATTTGGGCAAGTTGAAATAAAATTGGAGAAGTTTTGCCATAAATAAGCACAGGTGGAACATGTTTTCATGTTCAAAACATAGATCAAGATGAGATCATATTTAGGCTTGTATAGCCTATTAGAGCACTCTAGTTCTTGGAGAAACATGTTAAGTGAAGAAGGCAAGGTCAAATATGGACCCATATTATGAAACATGATAACCAATATGGAACTTTATTCAACACATATAGGTTACTAGAGCCTTTAACTTCTTTGATAACTTGGCAAATAAAGGAACATGACCTACACATGTCCTAAACTCATACCCATGCTATAGCCTTTAGACTTATGTTCTTAAGGTGAACTCTCAGACGCATAATAAAAGATGTATATAGAAAATATGGGTGCAACACGAGCCAAAGATAGTGATACATATTGGCAATGATCTCTGTAATACACCACTACCTTAGAGCAAAGGACATTCAAGAACATACCCTATAAGAATGGCTTATTAGAGCAATCATATTCACTATTATGGTATCATACATAACACAAGAACACAAAAGACTAAATTTCTTCTTTCATTTACAAACACAAGCTTACATTGTCATTACAACTCATAATCCATATATCTACATTACAAAACCACCAGAGAGTTACTATTCTTTTACAAAATATCTAACATCAATGAGATGCTAACAAGAACAATCTATCTAAACCTCTCAGACATCAGATGACTAAACCTTTGAGCCATTCCTTATTTCCAAAATTGACAATACTAGGCTGTTACTAGATTGCCTTAGAAGCTAGGTCTCCTGAGTACTTGGAAAAAAAAACAATGTTGCAATTTTGATAAGTTTTGCAAACTCAATGAGTGAACCATCATCGATGTACTCACTCGAGTCAAAATAAAATATCACAAGTATATCACAATAGCTTGAATCAATTCCCATATAGTTTTTCATACCAAATCACACTATACATCATATCTCAATAAGCACATTATAATACAAACATGTTATAGAATCTTTTCAGAATAATCCAATCTTTCATCTCGACCATTCATATCATTAACACATATAAAAGTACTGCTTATCACTATACGACACAATTCAGTACTTGTTTTTACAATCATTCACATGTACACAAATATAACATAGCATCATATCAACTCAATTTAGTCATTCTTAACAATGATTCACATGATAGAAGTAAAGATATATGTGCAATGCACATGAGACTCGACTTTCACTTTTATTTTGTAGTGACCGATCGTGTATTTAATTGTCCTATATCCATTATAGATATCAAGCTCATTTTAGATACTATCATATACCCATTGTAGATAATGGGCTTATTAATCGTTCAGCATGTGGCTCTGTGTGCATATTTCTAAGCTTTAAGCTCTTTTTCACATTGGTCACTCCTGCCACAACTTCTTTATCTGATCATATATATCAATGTAATGAAAATGCATCAAATCACATATTATGCTATCAATAACTCTCATTCAGTGTGTACAATAGTATAAAACATTCATTGGATTTAAGTCTAGCTTTCAACAAATAGTTGAGAACACAATTTCCATATTCACATTCAATTTGCAAATACTTCCAATACAATCCCGAATATCAAACTCCTAGAACCATGAATGTCCGAAATTAACACAATCATATTAGTAGCAGTTCAATATCTAACAGTTAATTAACAACAATTCAAATATAGTGAGTAAAAATCTAGGTTAAATCACAGTATGCTGCAGATAGCTATTGCCTTGATGACCTAGCAATGTCTGGAAGTTGTTGGTCAATTTGTGCTTCTAAATCATACAATACAAACATATGTACACATTGCTAACTTGTTTAATCAAATAAGCACTCAGTCATACATGTTTATATGTTATGTTCAATGCATACTCAATTGACTTTGTCAGGTATGTATTCTTATACACAGGTCTTAACTATTCAATTTATGATTATACACCCTAAGACCATTCAAACATCATATTTTGTATGCTACCATTTTGACCAAACAAATAGGGGTATTATTTCCTCATGTTTTCCTTAGTCTCTCATGTGGCTTCTTCTCATGAATGATTCCGCCAAAGGACTTTATCCATTGGGATCAATTGTTTTCTCAATTGTTTAGTCTGATAACCCACTATCTTAACTAATTCCTCCTTATAACTCAAATTACTTGCAATCTCAACCTCCTGTGTTCAAATCTGACCGATATCTCCTGAGCATACTAACATGAAACATGTTATGAATCTGAGCTATCTCTACTGGTAATGTTAACCTGTATGCCAATGGTCCAACTCTCTTAGTAATCTCATATTGACCAATGTATCTAGGGCTTAACTTACCCTTTTACTGAACCTCAGGACTCCTTGTCAAGGTGATACTCTTAAAAACACTTTATCTCGCACTTGGTACTCCATATCTCTATAGTGTTGATCTACATAACTTTCTGCCTATCTTGAGCCGCCTTAATTCTACTATGGATCAATTCTTCTTTATCAATAGTATCTAGAATCAATTTTGGGCCTTCAACAATCCTTAGGCCCTCTTCATCCCAATACAATAGTAAACGACAATTTATTCCATATAATGCTTCATATGGAGCTATACCAATACTACTGTGATAGTGATTATTATATGCAAATTCAATAAGAGCTACATATTGATCTCATGCTCTTTGGAACTCCAAAACAAAAGCTCTAAGCATATCCTCAACAGTCTTAATAGTTCTCTCACTCTATCCATCTGTCTGAGGATGAAATATTTTACTGAAATTGAACTTTGTACCTATGGCTAACTGTAAACTACCTTAAAATCATGAAGCAAATTTGGGGTCCCGATCTGATATAATAGATAATGGAACTCCATGTAATCTCACTATTTCATTTACATACCTCCGGTCTAACTGTTATAATGTATTATTCTCCCTCATAGGTAAGAAATAAGCTCCATACTAATCCTCTCCCATTTTCACTTCGGATTTGGCAATGACTGCAACATCCCAACCGGAGCCTAATGCTCAACTTTGATATGTTAACAAGTTAAACATTTAGCTACATCCTCAGCCACTTGCTTCTTTATTCCTAGCCACCAGAAATGTTGTTTCAGCGTACTTTCCATCTTAGTAGTACCAGGATGTATAACATAAGCTACCTTATGTTCTTCTTCCAGAATCTCTTTTCTCAAATCATCAAATTCAGGTACAGAAAAATTCTGCTTCAACCACAATGTGTCATCCCTCAACTTAAACTCTGAACTTGAATCTGTTTCAACTTATTAATTAACTACTTCTGGATCTTTACTCTAAGCTTTTCGTATCCTCTCATGCAATATCGTTCTAAGTTTCAATGTAGCAATCAATGCTCCATTCTGTCCCAAATTCAGCTCAACATTCAGTTTCCTTAGTTATACTAAGTTTGGTAACCTTGATGTCTGAATTTGTGTCACACTGCTATTAGATTTCCTGCTGAATGCATCATCCACAGCATTAGCTTTACTAGGATGGTATTTAATCGTACAATCATAATCTTTAAGCAATTCAATCTACCACCTTTGTCTCATATTCAACTCCTTCTGAATCAACAAATATTTCAAAATTCTATGATCTATAATTATCTGAAATGTCTCACCATATAAATAATGTCTTCAAATCATTAAAGTACACACTATTGCAACAAGTTATAAATTATAAACCAGATAGTTTAACTCATGAGACCTCAACTATCTTGATACATATACAATCACTCTGCCATACTACACCAAGACACATCCTAATCCTTAATGTGAAGCATCACTACACACTACATATCCTCCAAATCCAAATGGAATAGCTAACACAGGTGTTGTAGTTAACTAGTGTTTTAACTCCTTAAAACTCCTTTAGCATTCATCGGTCCATCTGAAAGGTACATTCTTCTTCATAAGCTTTATCAAGGGGGCTGAGATCAATGAAAACCCCTCAACAAACCTTTTATAATAACCTGTTAACCCAAGAAAACTCCAAATCTTAGACCTATTTTTTAAAGCTTCCCACTTCATTACTGCTTCAACTTTCTTTGGGTCTACCTGTATGCCCTATCCAGGCACTATATAACCCAAGAATACTAATTGATCAAGCCAAAATTCACACTTATTGAAGTTGGCATACGTTGTTTCTCCCTTATTATTTGTAAGTCTAGCCTCAAATTCTCAAAATGTTCCTCTCTGCTCTTCAAGTACACTAAAATATCATCTATGAACACAATCATAAAGTGATCTAAGGAAAGTTGAAACACCTTATTCATCAGTGCCGTAAAAGTTGTCAGACCATTTGTCAAACTAAAAGACATCACCATAAATTCAAAGTGCCCATATTTGGTCCTGAATGCACTCTTAGGTACATCAGCTTCTACTATCTTCAACTGATAGTACCTTGATCTTAAATCTAGTTTAGTAAATACCTGAGCTCCCTATAATTGGTCAAGCAAATCATCTATCCTCGGTAAAAGATACTTGTTATTCACTTGTTAAGTCAAGAGGACTTCACTTCTATTAATTTTGATGACAACCAAATAATAATAATCTTAGAAATGTATGAATTGTTTTGATAAATTTGTTAAGTGTGCAGAAAAATGTAAGTAACACTTAGTCAACTCAGAAGGTGCGCGGTCAACACCAGACAAAGCACAACACCAGACAAAGCGCAACACCATACGAAGTGCTACACCAGATGAAGCGCAACACTAGACGAAGTGCAATAACAGACGCAATACTACACCAGATGAAGCGCGACACCAGATGAAGCGCTACACCAAACGAAGCACAACACCAGAGGAAGTACGTCACCAGATGCAGCGCGACAGCAGACGAAGCGATATAATAGATGAAGCAAAATAACAGACGAAATATAGTAAAAGAAGAAGCATTATTCCAGACGATACAAAAGGAAGATATTTTAGAACGTCAGACAGTTAGTTAGTTGGAGTTAGTTACAGGACTCAACTAATAACCATTTTTAGAAGATTTAAGAAGTAGTTTTTAAAAAGACAATTGGAGACTCAGGCTATGAATACGAGTGAATCTGATTAAGATTCAAGTGAAGATGATGATGGACTATCCTTCATTTCAAGAAAGATTAGGAGGATGTGGAAAGAGAAAGTGAAAGGAAATAAAGACTTTTCTTTTAATAAGAATAGCAAAGACAAAGTCAAGAATGAGAAAACGTCTATCATCTGCTACGAGTGTAACAAACCAGGACATTACAAGTCTGAATGTCCATTACTCAAAATAAAACAGAAGAAAAGTAAAGAAAACAAAAAGAGCATGATGGCAACGCGGGAAGATTTGGACTCATCCAAATCTGACACTGATTTAAAAGCATTAGAACAAGCAAATATATGCTTGGTAGTTGAAAAAGAATGCGACGATGAGGTAACTTCTAACTTTAATGATCTTCAAAAGGCATATTTAAAATTGTTAGTAGATTTGCATGTTATATTAAAGCAATATAAGATTCTTAAAAAGAAATTTTTTGAAAGCTTGAAGAACACGGAAGTGTTAGAGAAAGAAAACGTCTACCTTAAGAAACAAGTAGACGATATGGAAAACAAAGTAACTGTAGATAGATCTAAGGAGATTAATCAACTAAAACAAAGGATTAATAGTCTTTCAACAGATTTATCAACATTTACTGAAAGTACTAAAAGGATGAATGATTTGATTGGAAAATATCGACATCCAAAGGATAAGAGTGGTTTAGGGTTCACTAATAGTAATGTTCTTCATAATAAGAGTTTTGTTCCTAGAAGAAAGAAAAAGAAGCAATATTCTTATTATTCGATGAATTATTGTAAGTTTATCCCCAAAGGACCCAAGAAAATATTAGTACCTAAGAAAGACATAATATATACTACAGACCTCCCTTCTTAGAAGAAGCACCAGCACCAATGGTACTTGGATAGTGGATGCTTGCAACACATGACAGGAAGAAGGTGTATGTTCCTAGACCTCTAAAATAAGCAAGGAGGTTCAGTAACTTCTGGAGACAACCAGCAGGCAAAATAGTTGGAATTGGCAAAATTAGTAAAGATTCATTTGCGTCTATTGATAATGTTCTGCTAGTTGAAAGATTAAAGCATAATCTAATTAGTGTAAGTCAA
>JANSVA010008538.1:0-15976 GCA_025504915.1 Erythroxylum reticulatum | reverse complement strand
TGCCGAGATGAGTTTACACGCTCATAACTCGTCCCAATTTACTATTTTACCCTTCCCATCGGTGATGGGATGTTATACTATCTATGGGGAGTGAGGAGCATTAACATGACATTGAGCCAACGATGTTAAACAAAAGCGCTGATTGGGAGGCAACCCATCATACAAAAACCAGATTTGATTTCTCTTCCCTTTCTTTTTTTTCTCTTTACATTTTTCATCATCATCATCTTCTTCTCAGAATTTTTTTCTTTTTTTTTGTGTTTTTGGTGTGGTTTTGTCTTCTTTTCTTGCTTTGATTTCAAAATTGAGGACAATGTTGTGTTTAAGTGTGGGGGAGGAGTTAGGTTAGTTTTTACATTAAATTTTCAAGTCTTAACTGGTTGTTGGTGCAGATATTTTCTTAATTTTTGTGCTTTAATTTACCACACCTTTGCTCTTGCTTGAACTTGAAAGTTTTCACTTGTACTTGCATGCTTTATGAAAAAACCAATAAACATTGAAAAAATAATTCAAAAATCCAAAAAGATTTTCTATTTTTGCATGTTTTGCACCTGAAGTGTTTGGTTTTGTCTTTTTACCTCCCAATGATTGATAAGAATATGAATGTTATAGATGAAAATTAATATGTGATTTTTGAATCATAAATTTGATGAATGTTTTTTAAATGTAAGTTATGAGCGTGATGGTATTTGGACTGACCTTGAAACTACACTTGTTGACTTAATAGATGATTGTCCCATGTGAGCTTTTGAACTTTCAACATGTGTCTTTGATGAGTGATTTCATTCAATGCTTTGTATCTATAGAACTTGCTTCATATCTTGTTGAGACTACATTGGTGCATGCATTACATAAACATGATAAAAGCCCCTAGGATTTTAAACCATTTAACCCAAAAAAAAGAAGCCAACCTAAAGCATGTTGACCATTAGTTAGCCTACTTGATCTTATTAACTATTCTTTACTTTACCCATGTTTAACTTAGCCTATTCTTATTTAGTTTACCTTTCTATCCCTTATTATGGTTAGTAGACCATGTTTTTGTTGAGTCAAACTTGAGTAGGTTGCGCATGTTTGGTTATCTATGGTATATGGCTTGTTTTGTGCTTAATTATCAAGGAGAAGTATTTAGCCAAAAAACAAAAAAACAAAAACAAAAACAAAAAACCAAAAAAAAGAAGAAAAACAAAAAATATTGAGGCCGAGAGTAAAAATAAAAGAAATGAATTCCCCACGTGATTTTCTTGTTTAATATTATTGGAATTGACAGTTCAAATGAAAAGTTGAGTTGTGCTTGATTATTTAATGATATGCACGGTGTGCGACATGCATGTCATTGATTATTTTTACACTCTGCTTTCTTTGATACTCAACCTTTTTCTTTACCATTCTTTCACCTCACCTTTAACCCAGTCAAATTACATCGCTGTTAAGACCTTTTGATTTGTGTTGTGCAAGTATGATTAGTAGTATATTCAAGATTGGAGAGCAAGCATATGGTAGAGCATTGCATTGTTTGAATTTATGAGAGTTAAACAAATATGAGCCTTAAACACTTTGAATGGAGAGTATAACAATACGAGGACCTATTATTTTAACATAGAGTAGATTTCCTCTAGGTCTTATAAGCTATCTTGCTTGGTTCTTGCATTTGGAGTAAGTTCATTTTATGGATTGAATTTCACGGATTCCTTTTTCTCTATGATGGTTGTGCTTCTTTGATGTTGTCGGGAGGTTAGGAGAAAAACTATAACACTTAAAAAAAGTTTCTCTGCATTTGCATACACATTTTCTTTTACTTTTGCATCAACACTAGCTTTTTGCATGTCACGACTTGTCTTTAGTATATTTCTTTTTTCTTTCTTTATTTTTCCTTACTCGAGGATGAGCAAAAGCTAAGTTTTGGGGAATTTGATGCACTCATATTTTCTTATCTTTTATACTTTTACATTTAGTTTTTATTCTCATTTGATGTCTAAATCACGTGACTTACATTGATTTTATCATTTCAGGTGATTTATGTGTCAAGTGAAGAAAATCATGTTAAGGAGAGAGATTTAGGACTTTTGGATGTCATTTTCAAAGTGAGGAGGTCGAAATACTCTAAGGTGACAAAAGTTGCAGAAATCCTAATCCTATATGGAATCCTACTTTAACTAGGATTTCTACATTTTGGAAGATTCTTGTTCGCCACTGCAAGAAATGGATCCAGGAACAATCCATATGGTTTAAGGGCATGTAGATTGGGAGAATTAAAGATCCCTAATTTTTAGGAAAAAAATTCCTACCTTTATAAAGATCCTAATTTGAAAAGGAAAGAAAAAAATCTACTTCTACTTGGAAAAGAAATCATCTCCTTGTTAAGATCCTAATTCTATAAGGAAAGAAAGAGCTACTTCTACTTGGAAAAGAAATCATCCCCTTGTAAAGATCCTAATTTGACAAGGAAAGAAAGACTTACTTCTACTTGGAAAACAAATACTCTCCTACAAGACCTCCTCCAATATAAGTAGGGTCCTTTAGCATTAGTTTAAGTGTGTATTCACGTTTTCTCTCTTCTTTGGACGTGAATCTCTCTTCTTCTCTTTCTTTCTCCTATGTTTTTCTCTTTCTCTCTCCGTAAAACCCTAGTTTTATTTTCTTCTCTACTTCTTATTGTTATACCCAAATTTCGCATTATGTTTTCAATGATGATTTTCAACTTTGTTTTACTTAGAATTATGAACTAAGTTCTCTTTTCCAATTGTTGAGGCTATTAGCTAAATTCATGGTTGTTTTTATGAGAAGCATGCACATATAATTAATGAATCTATGATTGAAAATTTATGCTCTTGATCTGGACATGATTGCCAAATTATGCATGTGGATTTGAAGTCATGGATTTGAATTTTGCATGAATAATTTGTGTGCTATCTGTTTAATTTAATTGCTGGACAATAAATTGATTAGGTTAAGTAGCAGCGACTAATTAAAATTGAATCTTGTATGTAGGTTTTAATTAGTTGGGTCAAGACATGGGTTAATTTTATGCATGCTAGCTTTCTTGAAACTTAGCTTAGGTTTGGTAGACTTGATTTTGATCTTAATACCCTTATTATTATGTTGTTCATGCTAGTTTGGGATTAATGCATTAACAAGAAGATTTTGCATGTCATGCTTGTTTTGAATGCATAATTTTCCCATCTAAGAATTTATTTTTTTTCAACGATTAAAAACAACCTAAGGATTTAGTGAAAACCTTTGCAATTTATCTTTAATTAATCTAAATTTTTTACTCAAAATTTCTTAGCAATTTCTCTCTTGAAAACTTTCAGCTTTGTTTTGATTTTCTAAAATTAAATCACGTCTTCTTTTCTTGTTCACTTTTAACGCAAGCAAACAAAGCCCCCAATCTGGTCCTATATCTTGCATTCAATTTCTATTTTCCCCTTTAACATTTACGCATACTTTGCTTGAAAGTAAAAAAAAAAAATCTTATGATTTGACCTTTGTGGAACGATACCCTTGCTTCACTATACTACAAATCAACTTAAGTAGGGGATTAAATTTGTAGGCTAATGGCAACCTATAAAATTCATTAGGGATTCGATCTTCTGTTCAATCTCAACCTACATTTGAATAAGCATATTTCATTGTTTTGTTATTCTTATTCCTCTCTTAGCAATTATTGATTATAAATTAACAATAAGCTCTGTTAATCTCGATTTTCCGTAGGTTGTGCTTAACTAAAACAAACTCTTTAATTAAACCTAACTATCGGACAACCTAGAACAAGATCTTTAGATTTAGTCGGGCAATTGCTTTACGAATAAGGAAAAACAGTCTAATCTAGGCAATAACCATACAAGCTTGGGTCATTTAACTTAGGATGTGTTATCCCTAATGATTCATTTTATTATCCCTAATGATTCGATGTCATTAGTTATCACAAATGAATCTATAACACAATGATTATGTATTGTATTTAAGATCATAACAATTGGTTTACATAAAAAGAATAAAATAGAACATTCAATCATTCTTACACAATACCCAATCCAATAAACATAGGATAACATAAATAATCTGAACACAATATACATTGGAGAATTGCCCAAATGAGTCTTCGACTTCAATTTCACCTCAAAACCAGAATGGGGAAGCATAAACCAGGTTGTACCATCAAAATATTCTCCTTTTATTTTATAATATAAACTTATCTTTTTATCTACATGAACTGCATTATTATTATATCTTCTACAAGAGACACCAATATCAAAATAAGATAATCTACGTAATAATCAATTATTAGAAATTAGAAAAAGTTTTTGTTGCAATTCTAATGAGAAATCATTTTCAAGATCCTCTATGTTTTCTATAAATGGAGGATAGATCATTTCTAATTTAGAAAATAATTTTAAAAAATCAATAATATATTTATTTGCAAAGCATTCTATATGATGAGTATTAGACAATGCATTTAATTAATTATTTTCTTTTGAAATCTTGTATTAAAGAAAATGTTATATCAAAATCTTTATCTTGTATATTATATGAATTTTAGGGTAGATGTTAAACAAAAGTTTTTGATATCTAAGATTGCCTCTAAGAACTCCTATACATGCTTCTCTTCGATTATGTATCCTATCATCTATGAATGCTAGATTAATGAGACTATCAAGTCCTTCTTTTAAAGTATCAAATTATCATTTAAATTGATCTTATATGTACCCATCTTGTTTTATGTCGAATTTCTTTAGGCAGTTGAACAGTTTTTCGTGAAATGTCCCCTTAGATAATAAGGGAATCATTGCTTTATTTGATGTTAGACTAATATCTATGACTTTTTCTTTTAGGTTAACTCCATAAAACATATGATGTTTTCTAAATTTTAATTTGATTTTATCTAAAAGAGTTGTATTAAATCCACAATAAAAATTTATAGAAAGCATAGTATTTTGAATCTTTTTTAGTATTTTTCTATCAATCAAGGCTTCTTGACACTATAAGAAAATTACAAATTATTGATGGACAAAATTCCTTACTAAATTAGTGAAGGAAATTTAATTTCGTTGGTAAACTTATTGGAAAAAATAATATTTTACAACAAAATACAAATCTGTCAGTAAAGTTCGAGGAAATTTACCCACGAATGTTTACCGACAAAATATAGAGACAAAATAGTAAAAGTCGCCGTAAAAATAGGTGGCAATGGTTGGTGGTAAAAATAAGTTATGGATTGTGCCGATCATTTTCTCAGTAAATGCAAACGACGTCGATATTGTTTTTTAAATTTAAAGTGAAATAATTTAATTTTATTTTTAATAAACTTAAACACCCAAAGCCCCCTATTGTTGTTCTTCAAAATTTTCTTCTTCTTTAGTCTCCTCTTCGCACACCCTTCTTCAGTTCTTCCATCTGCTCATCTTCTTTTGTTTTTCCACTAATTGCTTCCAATGTCTTGGGTTTTCTGTCTCAAGGTTGGTTATCCACTTACTACTCTTGGGTTAATTTTTTTGTCTTCAATTTTTATATGTGAATCATTTTATGTTCATGTCTTGGTGTTACTGTGGATTGGGTTGTGAGGGTTTATTTGGGTTGTTAATGGGTTTGTGTTTATTGTTGTGTGATTATGTTAGTGAATAATGGAAGAAGATAGGAGTTTTGAAACAAAATAGGGATGAATTTCAATAGCGTAGCAAGTGTTCAATGAAAATTTTGTAAAAGGTCTCAAATATCATTTACAATCTAGAATGTTTCTTTTAGTGGTTCATTAGTTTATAAAAAGGTTGTTTTATTAGTTGAATTATATAGTCCCTGTTTTTCTTTTATTTCATGACTTGTTCTTTTTTGTATATATTGGGATTAATGTATGATTTAGGTATATGGAAGAAAATTAATAATCATCTTTTACTTTATTATTTGAATTTGTTTTATTATACTTTGGACTTTACTTCTTGCTGTTTCTTATAGAATCTCTACCCCTTTTGAAAATTGCCATTGAAAGATTTATGAGTAATTGTAAATTACGAATTAAGATATGATGCAAGTATGAACGATTGAGTTTTTTATTTCTAAAATGTGTCTCATTATCTTTATAGTTGATTTCAAATGAAAAGTGTATAAGAATTGATACAAATTCAAGTTTTATATGAGTCGATGAGATCATAAGCAATTTCTCATTTTTTTACTTCATTTATGTTTTATTGAGTGATTATCAAACATAACTTCATAATTTTTAGTACTTGCTTTATTATTGATATTGAGATCAAGTTATTGAGTTCATTAATTAAAATCACAAGGGAATTTAGGTTGCGATTTTGAGTTCTTAAAACACCTACCTTGATTGTTATATATATTAGCTTGAATTATTCCAAAGACTTCCATTTCCTAAGAAGTGAAGGGGATAACATTATATAATGTAGTATAATCAACCATATATGACTGATGTAATATCTTAGTTCGATTATTGTACTGTATGCTGTGCTGCACATGCATTTTATAAAATATGCTCTATTTATGATATACTAGGGTAGTTTAATCATTTAAATGTATTATTGAGGTTATAATGGAGATCACAGATAAACTAGAGATGATTCTGGACTCAATCAAAAAATTTTTGAAATTTTTTTCGAAAACTACAAAAAGCTATGGAATGAATCTGAACGAGCTTTAACATCCCTAGAATGTGCTTTGGAAATTTAGGTGACACTTTTGAATGAAATCCAAACGATTTTGGTGACATTTAGTGATTTCCATATTCAATTTGAAAAATTCTTTTAGACAACCGAAAAGTTACCGAATAATTTCAAAATATAATGAAAAGCTCCGAAATTAGGATTGGAGTTCATAGGAACTGAAACAGGTCAAAAGAAATGTTGTTTGAATAGAATCGGGTAACTAAAATTATTGAACAAAAATTCCCTTTTTTGAAAATAATGGGTATTGATGATTTTACACCCATTCAACAAAATTTAAAAACATCCAATCAATAAGTATTGACCCTAAATAGATTATTTCATGGTCAATTTGATGATGAGATGACTGTGGAATAATTTCAGGATTTAGTTCGGTTAATTTGCAAATTAAATACATAAAAGGGCAATTTGGTCTTTTTACATGATTTTAGTGGATTGATGAGTCATTAGAGATGACCGATGAGAAAATTTCATGTATGTGATGAGTCATTAGTGATGACAAATAAGAAAGTTACACATGTAATCCATTAAATGGGTATAAAAACAACACTTTGCTTTATTTTTTCAACATAAACGTGAAAGTGATGAGAAAGTAATGTGAGAGAAAAAAAGAAAGGAAAATGAAGAGAAGCCAATGGTGAACATCAGTTAAAGAGAGAGGAAGAAGAATGTTGTGCCTAAAAAGTTCTAAAAAGACCTAGGCTATCCTACTCGCAAGTATACAAGATAGTTGTAGTTGGTTATCCAGGGTCCTCTCCCACGGAGGTGAAATTGGTTAACCTAAATTAATCTTGAATAGAAAATAAAAACATATGTAGTCCTAAACATTCTATCTCGATTGTTGAGTGAAGGCTTTAAAAGAAAATCACAAATTAGTCTGAAAAGTAAACGATTTAACCGGAAGCAAAGATAAATAGATTAATTGAGATGGAAGACTCTTGAGAATTAATTTCACTAATTTAATCTCCAATGCTTGATTAAGGGAAATAATTAGATAGTTTTCATACTAATATAAATAGTTGGGTTATAAATCAACTGGAACAATGAACTAATCTAACTTTCGTGGTCAATTAGTTATCATCTGAATTAATTACGAAAACCCAACTACTGATTACCACTAAAGTTAATATATTTCTAGTTCTTAACCTAAGCATCCATAGTTTCTTAATCCGTATTAAACTTCTCCTGTTAGTCCTTCAATTAAAAATGATGCAAAGTTTGATCATGCTATTACATCAATTCAGTTTAGAAACTATAATAAAAATAAGACAACATTCATGCATATTTAACTAAAATAGCTACATTAATCCTCAAGAAAAAGAGATCAGTCCATCATAGTATAAACACAATTTATCATATCCATACAGTTCAATTGCATGTTATTGTTAACCAAAAAAAATGTAAAAGTGATGAACAAAAAGAATACTAAAGATGAACTATGAAAAGAAGCAAGTAATAGTTGGTTAAGCAAACAAGTAATAAGTTTAGTAAACAAACAATAAACTAAGAATACTAAAGAAATAGAATGAGCAAACAAGGATCGAATGAGGGAGTACAGTTGGTCTCCTACCCTTCTCAAGCTTCCCATATTAGCTCTCGCCTTCTTCTTCAGCTTATTTTCACCCAACTGAATGGTTACTTAAGTTCAATGGATTCAGCTCCAGCTCCCGCTTTCTGCCTCTATCCCTATCTTCCACCTCGCTGTTGTATTTCTCTCTTCTTCATCGACTCACTCTATTTATCTTCTTTATTTCTCCCTTCTTTCTCTCTATCTCTCTGTGCCTCCCGAATGTGTGTGTCTGTGTTGAATGAAGAATGAAGAATGAAGAGTCGAATGAAAGATGTGCCCCTTCGCTAGCACCCTCTCCTTTTAATTGTAGTATGCTCCTAGGTCTAAGGTTTCATGCCCTCAACCTCGGCAACTGCCACCTAATAATTGTAACAATTACGAAAAAATGAAGAGGATCCGTGTGTAAGTCACGACCGTCCCATATAAGTTAGGGTTGTAAGTTATACATGCACGACCGTGCATGTGTAAGTCACATCCAAGTCATAACTATGACTTACAATCATGCATATAGGTCATGGTTGTGACTTGCACATGTATGCTTGGCCATGCAAGCATGACGTACATGCACGATTCTTCTTGTTTAGTTCTTGTGACATTCACAAAATAATCCGATTAAGATTCATACACCATCCACACGAATTTCACTCAGTCTATCTGACATTTGGATCAAAACATAAGGATTTGTAACCAAAATCAAGATATGAAGGCAATTAAAATCAATAGAAACTAGACACAATGATTCCCCCACACTTAAATTATGTTTGCCCTCAAACACATTAAAGAACATTAGACTATAAAAGAACAACAATGGAAAAACTTCCTAAATAATAATCAAAGATATCAATGCTCATTTCAATAAACACAACCTAAGAACTTGAAACTCGTAATACTCTATGAACAAGCTATTCTTCGCAAATTTAGCCAAAATCAATAAGCACTTCAATTTAAACAACCATCAACATCTGTGATAGATACTCACTCCATTGTCCATCATCTCAAGCATTCAATGGTATGGTATATTCACTCATCATTCATTTCATATAAGGCATCTACCATAAGCTTGCTTACTAGTCCCATCTCTACCATATCAAACACAAACATCAATCCGAAGGTCTTTATTTTGGTTGTAATGGGGTCGAGATGAGGAGGAAAAAGGAAACCACAACAGAAATTGAACATTTAAAATAATGCAAAAAATGAACTATAAAACACTCAATTCCTTCCTCTCATTTAACAAAATTAACACTCCCCTTTTTATGTCTCTCCTCTTTCCTTTCATTTTTTAAATCTTCTCTTCCTTCCTTTTGTTTTCTATTTCTTTTTATTTTCTTTTCTTTGTCTCTTTTCTTTCTTCTTCTTCTTCTTGATTTTTTCTTTTTATATATTTTTTATTTATGTATTTAGAACAAGATCAAGTTTAGAAGTGACAAATGTAGAGGAGAGGTACAAATTATTACAACTATACCCATTCCTAACTGAAAAAACACTTATATCCTATGATTCCCCCAGACTTGTTCAAACAATTATTCCCTAAACTCTATCATAATCATTCAAATGCACAACATGCCTTATGGTGGGTACAACGAAGAGGATAAATAATTAAGGTCAAGGCTTATATTTTGGGTTTAAAGAAAGAAAATGTTTCATGTTAAGCTTAAAGGGGGTTCACTAAAGGTAACATCATGGTGGCTTTTTTAAACAAAAGGGGTAAATCCTAATTTCCTTCACCATTTCAACATTTTCATAAGATTATGTGATCTCAACAAGTATTTGCAAGCAAGTTCTAGAGTTCCTCAATTATGAAAGAACACTTTTAACAAAGAATACTTGAATTTGGTGTTTAATAGTTCAAAAAGGTTCAAATTCTTACTAAATGAAAAGTGTCATTCATCTATCACGACAAGCTAATGTCCTTTTATCCAAAATCATAGTCGATTAGTCTAAGCATGCAAGTATACTCATTCACTCATATTATGCATTTCTAATCCTAATCAAGTTTATGTCATAACCATGCATCTCTAACTACTAAATGGGAAAACAAACACACAACAAAAAAGAAAATTTAACTAATACTCCCCCACAATTAAACATCACACTATTCCTAATGTGATACAAAAAAGTAAAAAAGGGGTCTAAGACAAAAGACAAAAATTAAAACAAACAAAGACAAGCATTAAAAACCAAAAGAAATTGAACTAATGTGCTGTAAAAATAATGAAAAGAAAGAGATAAAAATACGATACAAAAGTATGGGTGGTGGCTACATTGATGTAGTGTGAAGCGTGGCAGTAAGCATGAAGGAGTGGTCTTTTATTGAAAAGTACTCCTGTGCACACAAAACAAATAAATTATGTCCAGTTTCACTAAAAGTAAATTAAAAACAACTAATTGAAAAGCAGAATATGAATTATATAGGTTGCCTCCCATTTAGTGCTTCTTTAATGTCTTTTAGCTAAACACCTCAACCGTTACGCTCAAGGTGGATTGCTTAAAGTGATTGAGTCCACTGTTTGCTTCTTTTCATTGGGACATTTCCTTAAGAATTTGCCAACCTCTTCTTTAGTTGCATCTACCAGCAATTGGCATCATTCATTACTCTTTTTAACCAAGTGTAGCTTTTTTTTCTTTTTTATGCAACATTAACTTGATAGATAAAAGAACAATCTTTAGAAATAGTAGTAGTAAGAACAAGTTCAATATTAAAGATTGAAAATTCTACTGTTTCTCTTAAAATAGTCATGCTCAAGTTTCCATTCTTCACATCAATCAACGTATTAGTTAGCAGCCATAAAAGGTCTCCCTAGATTCCCTTATTGTTTATCCTCCCTTATGTCTAAGACCATAAAGTCCATAGGAACAGTCAATCTGTCAACCTTCACTAACACATCTTCCATTATTCCTTTCGGATAACAGATTCACTTATCAGCTAATTGTAGGCACATATTGGTTGGTCCGAACTGTCCTAGATCTAATTTCTCATAAATGGATTAAGGCATAAGGTTTCTACTCACCCTAAAGTTAAGCATACCCTTAACCTCATCATCATTACCCATTGATACTTGTACAAGAAAATTGATACTTGTATAAGAAAACTCCTTGGATCCTTCAATTTGGGGGGTACTTGTTACTGTAGCACCGCACTTGCAACATTTGAAACTATCACCTTCGTGTTTGGATCGAACTTCCATTTCTTGGTGCTTAGCTCCTTAAAGAACTTCACGTAAGATGGAATGTTTCTGATCACTCCTAACAAAGGAAAGTTAATATTAACTTTGAAAAGAATTTTATAGAGATTTAAAAGTTACTTATCTTTTTTCGATTCATTAAGGTGGATCGGATATAGGGTCGATGTTTTATATAGATTAGTCTCCTTATGCAATATTGGTCTTTTATTATAGTTGTTTGTATGCCCTAATTTTTCACCTTTCTGAACCTGACTTGAAGGGTTGTCTTACCTATTGTTTCCTCCATTCTGCTAACCTTATTCATTGGGGAAGCTCTGCTCCTCTTGATTACCTGCACCAAACATATTAGAAGGGATCTCAACACACTTATCAATTACTTTATAACTGCTTAGAATAGTGATTACATGGGCTTGCTCAGGTTGAGCCCTACTTGGATCTCAACCCTCTTCATAAATGCCTCTAAAGAATCAAAACTCTTGTTGTTCGTTTCTTAATTTTGAGTTGTGACCTTCAGGTTTTCCTCCAAAGAAGGCTTGCTTGGTGGATTTTGAAGTGAGGATTGCTCTTGGTAATAATTTGGCCTTTGAAAATTTTGGTATTGTGGTTGGGGCTGTATTGGTGGATTATTGGTCTTCCATAAAAAATTTGGGGTGGTTTCTCCAACCAAGGTTTTAGGTGTTTGAGTACGGATTATTTCGCTCCCTTGGTTGATAATTGTTGAGTTGGTTGACTTCTTCTTCCCCATCTACAAAAGGCTGA
Source organism: Erythroxylum reticulatum (assembly GCA_025504915.1). Classification (NCBI taxonomy): domain Eukaryota; kingdom Viridiplantae; phylum Streptophyta; class Magnoliopsida; order Malpighiales; family Erythroxylaceae; genus Erythroxylum; species Erythroxylum reticulatum. The sequence continues at coordinate 3,785 of JANSVA010008538.1, read as the reverse complement.
CAAGAATATGAACAATTGTCAGCTTCATAACCATAAATTCCACATATACCATATACCTCTTAATTTGGAATGATTTGGGGTAGTCTTGTAGTTAGCATCTTTACATGCCTTGTTAACTCAACTAACTGCAAAGCTAGTTCTTGATTCAAGAACACTTTAAAAACTCCAGCTCTTCTTGCCATCACATTATTTTGTTGAAAATTGGCCCTTAACATTTCGAAGATCTCATATGTTTATTCAGTTGTCTTCTCTCCCACAACTCCTCCTGCAGCATTGTCCACTGTATACTGACATTGTTATGTCAATCCATCATAAAAGGATTGGTTTAGTGTTGAGCCCCATTTCCAGAGCCTAACTATCAGTTCGAATACTAAAAGATATTTGACTCGGGTCTTGAGACGAATTTTAAGAAGACCGTTTAGGGCGGTTGCATAAGAGTTGTACGAGTGAAAAGTGGAAAGCATTGGATTTATAAGAAACCTCAGCGTGGCTGCAACGGGGAGCCCGTCGCGGCGAACCCATGGAGTTATCTCTATAGACACCTAGAGAAAAGTTCGCTGCGGCGAAGTTGCCTTCAAAAAGGTTCACTGCAGCAACCTTTGGCTTCACCGTGACGAAACCCTTAGAATCCAAAACCTAGAATTTAACATTCAAACATTCAAAACAAACAAATACATTCAAATCTAACCATCCAAATTTAACCCCAAGCTATACATAATCATACGCAAAAGAAACTTCAATTTTTCAGTTCATTACTAATTCCAAAGAGTTTAAACAACTTTACTTACACAACATCATACATATCAAAACTTAATATAAATACAAAATGATGCTCAATGTTGATATGCCTACAAAGCTAACTGATAAGTCACTAACTTAGCACAAAGTCTCTAACTATCTTGGAGTTTGTGATGCCTTGCAAGGATCAACTGTTGTCTTGTTTCGCACCTGAGGAGGGAAAATAATGGGTTGGCCTACACATCTCAGTGGCTAATATATTTATAGTCACTAGTAATGAGCGACACATTCAAGCAAATGTACACATATATCCAGCAATTCCTTACTCAACAATTCAAACTTATAGCTCATAGTTAACAAAATGTCTTTACCTAGAATGTATCATGTAATTGTTCATCACACATAACACTCAATTATGCATCATGCTTAACAAATCAATAATCAAATGCATAACAAATGGCTTGAGAGTTCCATAGAATGAAATGGATAAACTGGAGTTTATACTGTGAACAAAACGAGTCCAATTTCTCAGGATCTCATGGCCTCAAGTGAGCAACCGAGAGAAGGCTATAGGTCAACGTGCATATGACTAACTAAATGTTCCTCTCTTGCCCAAACACAATCAAATTTCAATGCTTAACTCATTTCATACACATTCATGCTTTCATGCTTTTTTTCCTCTTTTCATTTATACAATCACAATGCATTTTCATCAAGTTCCATAATTCAAAACAAGAAATTTAACACACAACATACAAGCAAGACAATTTGCCCATATTGTATAACAACTATAAATATATTACCCACCTAATTTCGCTTGACAATCCAAGTTCAATGTTGTCTTTCCTCTTACTCTTGGATAGGGTTTGCTTGGTTTCCTATAACAAACCAAGTTCTCATTTAAACAACATTTAAAGGAAATTCATAAGGCTTCAATAATAAAAAATGCTAAAGTTAAACTATTACCCTTTTAAAGTCCATACTTTTGGGTCAATTTTTACATGTTCGTTATGATCAGGTAAATGAAGAAATTTGATGATACTTTATTTTAAAAAAATGTTCCCCATTTTCTTAAGTTTCTAATTACACAAAAAATATTCAATTTGGTTTAGTAAAGTTATACTCCAAACATTTTCGGACTGTTCTTATGCTGAAATAATATTCTATACTCAACTTCCATCCAAACATTGAGGTTCTTAGAGACTGAATTAAAATTTGATTTATTCAGACAACTTGTGTATCCGTGTCTTTAGTTTACTTAAAATTAAAAATCACTCCATTTGGATAACTGCAGAAAAAGTTATGCTCAAAATACCGAAGCATGTTTTGTGGAGGAAAGTTCACTGCGGTGAACTTTTACAGATAGGAAAAGTTCACGTGAAATCTTACAAGTTTGCCACGGCAAACCCCCGAGTTGGCCGTGGTGAACTTCATCCTTCAAGTTGGCCATGGTGAACCAAGGAGAGTTGGCTGGTGAACTTCGACAGAAGCATATGTAGAACATGTTTCATTTTCTAGATTTTAACTTCCCACCTTTCACATATAACTCATCTTAAACCTATACTATCTCTTCTACTTCATTTCAACCCAAAATCATTGACAAATACTTCATGATCTATCTTTTATCATTAACCCTAGAAGATTAAAACTTTTTGATATACCATCCATCAATAACTTCCTACACACATTCAACTTCATTTTCACTTCTATCATTAAATATGCTTCATTCAACAAATCAAGAAGGGTTAATGGTTATACTTACTTGTGTAGTGTTAGATCGGATAATAAAAAGCATGCTATATTTGGAGAACTGGTAGATTTCAAAAAATTTTAGAAATCTTGTTTGTAGTAGAAGCAATATATCCAAATCATCATGCCAATCTATACATGATATGGTATAAGGATAATAATAGACAAAAACAAGATGTAGAGTATTACCGACTCCTTCGCTACAACTTTAATTCCTTGTTGCGCTATCCTCTCCTTCTTGTATCCAAAGCCTTTTCTTTGTCAATCTATCTTCTCCTTGTTGTTATATCCTCAAAGAATTTGATTTACCTCTTGTTCTCCTAGGACAACTTGGTTAACAAAATCCTTTGGTGGGAACGGAGAAGAAACACTTTCGAGGAGTATTTTCTCAAAAGAAAGAAGAAAACAATGAGACACTTTTAATACTAAATTTCGGCCATGCATAGGTGAGATGAGAGAGTTGGTCAAAACCATGAAAGAAGCCTTTTCTTACACTCCTCTTTTCCGTTATGCATGATAAGAGAGAAGAGAGGAGGCATCCAGTGCATCACATCTTTCTTTAATCAAACATAAAGAAGCCATTAAATGAGACTCTTCTCATTTGTTTTAAGATGGCTATATGAAAAGGCCATTCACCTAATATTATCATGTTAATTTTGGTTTTTGATAATGTAAGAAGGAAGATGATCCATCCAATGTACATCTTTCTTCTTTAATCCAATCAATGCAAATAGGTTACATGCCAACATTAAAAGATAACCTTTAAACCATTTAATGGTAAGTTCATAACTCCATTTAATGACGATAAACCATAGTAAAGTCCTTATTTATTTAGCATTTTAATGTCAAATATGCAGCTGCATATTCAACCCTAATAACCGAAATTGCTCCTTCATTTCTTAAAATTTCTTAATATAATTAATCTTATCAATTACATTAACGTTTATCCCATTTCTAAATGAACATTTGGGCTTTTAATTAACCATTAATTAGTGCAAACCAAATATTCAATTATGTGCTTCTAAAACCTCCATTTATATTTCTTACTTAGCTTGATAACCTTTCTTGAAGCCAAGTGGGAAATCTCATTAGACTTTGATAATTCAAGCTCCAATAAGCCTAGAATTAATTTAATCTCATTAGAATTAATTCTAGTTTATTAACCAAATGTCATTCCACTAAAGACAATTAGTTAAACTCTTGAATTATTAAATGTTAAGAGAACACATGTTTTATGTCCAATTGCAAACCCAATTTAAAACCTTATTATAGCCATCCACACAATAAAGGGTAAAATT
>JANSVA010008518.1:0-15978 GCA_025504915.1 Erythroxylum reticulatum | reverse complement strand
CAAGCTGCCACCAAAGAAAGGAAAAGAACATTTCATCATCTTAATGAAGGGTAATGAACCTATTAATGTACGTCCCTACTGTTATTCCCATACCTAGAAATTGGAGATTGAGAAGTTAGTGGATTAGATGCTTAAAGCCACCATCATTAAAGAGAGTGAGAAGTCTTTTTCCAGCCCAATGCTATTAGTAAACAAGAAAGATGAGAGTTGGCGATTCTATATAGATTATAGGGCTTTGAATAAGGCAATATTACCAAACCTCTTTTTGATTCCAATCATTAATGAACTATTAAATAACCTTCATAAAGAAGAGGTCTTCTCAAAATTAGATCTCAAATATGGATACCACCAAATTTGGGTCAAACCAAAGGATGTTCTTAAAACAACTTTCTAAGTATATGAAAAACACTGTAAATTATCAGTAATGCCTTTCGACCTCACCAATGCTCCCGCTATATTTCATTCTTTGATGAACAAAATTTTTCGAAAGTTATTAAAGAAAATGGTGCTACTATTCTTCAATGATATCCTAGTGTATGGCCCCACACTTGAAGCATACTTAGAACACTTAAGAGACGTTGCTAACTATAAAAAATGTTGTTATAGGCAGAGGAAAATTAAGTACTTGGGACATACAATATTAGAAAAAGAAGTAGCTGCTAATATAGAGAGTAAAAGCCATAACTAACTTTTTGGGCCTCATTGGTTATTATCGGTGATTTGTGAAGGATTATGGTAAAATCATTGTGTCATTAACTTAGTTACTATAAAATTATACCTTCTATTAAGATGAAGAAACAACCGAGGTTGTGCACCAACTTCAAGAGGCAATGACAATAGTGTTTGTCCTAGCATTGCCTAACTTCAATGGAGAATTTATGGTAGAGAGTGATATGTTAAGGTCGATATTGGAAGCAATTTTCATGTAAAAATAACCATACTATAACTTACTTCAGTCAAGCTCTAATTGGAAAGGCCCACTTCAAAAGTGTATACGAGAGGGAATTGATGGCCATCATGTTAGCAATCCAGAAATGACGACATTAATTGTTAGGGAGAAGGTTTGTAGTGAGGATTGATCAATTTAGTTAGAAGTTTCTATTGGAGCAGTGAATGGTATCAATGGTGCACCAAAAGTGATTATCTAAGCTACTGAGATTTGATTTCAATATTAAATACAAGCTAGGAACTCAAAATGGGGTAACAAATGCTTTATCTCAAAGTTATGGGTACGTGGAATTACGAGCAGAGACTGTTTCCAAGGTTTTGAATTAGACAGAGATTGCAAAAAAAATAAACCAAGATCCTCAATTGAGAATAATCATCAAGTCTTTGTAGCAAGATCTTGCATCTAAACCTGGGTGGTCCCTCTTTTAGGTTAGTTGAGAAACAAGGATCGAATAGTTCTTCCAAAAATATCCTTAGTTCCATCCCTTCTCAAGGAGTTTCATTACAGCCCTCTAGGAGTATGCTTCAGTTTTGTCAAAACCTATAAGAGGCTACAACTAAGCTATATGGGGTAGGTATAAAGTGGAATTTGCAATAATTTGTTAAGAGTTGCATAATTTTCCAACAAAATAAATACCTAGCCTTATCTCCAACATGGCTATTTTAACCCCTACCAATACCTAAAGCTATATAAGAAGACATACCTATAGATTTCATTAATGGTTTACCTAAGTCTAATGTGATTGACACTACATTAGTGGTAGTGGATATGGACATTTTTTAACCTTAAAGAACTCATACACGACAACTAAGGTGGTTGAGCCCTTTATTAAACAAATCATTTAGTTTCACAGAGTCCCCAAGCCAATTGTTTCTAATCACGAAAAGGTTTTCATAAGTCATTTAGGAGATTGAGTTGCTCCTAATACAAAAAACTATACTTAAGAGGAGAACCACCTGCCACCTCCAAACTGATGGGAAAACAAAGGAAAGGAACCGTTTGCCTTGAAACATATCTGCATTATTTTACTAGTTCCTAACCACGCACCTGGCAGAAGTGGTTAGCATGGGCTAAATTCTGGTATAACACCTCTTTGCATACATCCATTAGGTTTTCTCATACAAGGTTATTTATGGAAGAAAATAACCTCTTATAATAATATGCTATAAAAGTAACCATACTTTGAATTTAGAGGTTGATGAGAAGTTGAAGGCCCATGAATGTTAGGGGAATTAAAAGATCAACTTGCCATTGCCCAAAATAGAATGAAGAGAATTGCTAATAGGAAAAGAAAAGAAGTGACATTTAAAGTAGGGGATTAGGTGTATAAAAAGCTTTAAATTTATCAAAATAGATCCTTTGCTGCTAGATCTAACAAAAAGTTAGCTCTAAAAACTTTTTGGCCTTTATACAATCACTCAACCCATCGATCATGTGACTTATAAGTTAGACCTGCCCACACTGCCTCTATACATCCTATCTTTCACATGTCCCAAATTTGGGTGGCCATTAGGATTAACACTCCTTACTAAAAAATACCTCCAATATTGATAGAATAGTTGGAATGCAATGTTCCACTATAGAGGGTGCTTAATATTTGACCCTTCAGCAAATTGTTGGGGCCAAAGGTGTTGATTCAATGGGAGGGTTTACTAGAATTCAAGGTCATTTGAGATCCATATGATCTGATAGCATAGTAGTTTGCAAAATTCAACCTTGAGGACAAAGTTCATCTTACTAAGGAGGGTAATGTTAGGCCTTCTGTATTGCATACCTATTGATAGCCTGTCGTTAACTACCAAATAATAAATTCCTAACTACCAAACTATACAGTAAATGGTGAGCTAGGGTCAAACCACAGAGAGTTAGGATGTAAATGCTACTTTAAATGTTGTAAACAAATGAAAACAAGACACCCCTGAAATGATGAAAACAAAACAACTAAGACGCAATGAACGTAAACGAAAAGAAAAACACAAAGCAAATTTAGAAAAGACTAATAATAATGGTAAAGAAGTGGGTTGGAGATATCTTCGAGATTACGAGATGTTCATTAATCATTGAATCTAAATAAAAGGGTAATCTCATCATGGTGTTAGCCTAGGGACTCAATGAACCTCTCGAACCCTTAATTTCTTTAAAATAGGCAAAACTAATAAGATCTAGAAATGCCCTAATATCCACTATAACCTAGAATAGGCTCTCTAAGTTCAATAGCAAAGAAACATTAGGTACTAAGAAACAACTAACTTAGGCCACCTACTCATAAGCTTGGAAGGTATAACCTAAAGGTATGAGATCCTAGATTAGTTGATTAAGTATCCTGATAAATTCAACTAGCCTATTGATATTTCTAGGTATCACTATGGACTATTACATATCACATGCTCAACCCTAGCCTTCAGATTAGAAAGTTACCTAATCAAACCTATATACAATTCCTAATTTATGACATTTATCCTAAATCTCAAACTAACCTAGACCTACAAGCACTAACTCAAAACAAGTTCAACTCCATTCTCATAATTTCCATCCCTTCATCCTTATAATATCTCCAAACCTCTAAGTAGTCTAGCCACATATGTTCATATTAAGCAAAATAGACATTAAATAAACAAAACTCATACTTAATTAAATAAAACCAAGTTTGGAAATTATAAACAAAGCAATAAATGCCAAAATTCAACACCAACCTAATAGAAATCAAAGGAACAAACATCCATTGATATAACATAAAGGTTCCTTACAAAATTCATAAATTTCAACTATAAAATCCATCAAACATTCATTCTAAACATTCTAGAACATGTAAAAAATATGATTAGCACTGAGAAAGCTTCAAACTAATGGAATGAATATGAAAATAAAGCATTGACACTGAGAGAGAATAGCTAAGCTTATGGAAAGTAACAATAATTTATCTACTTCTCCTTCTCTCTTCTTGGAGTATTTCCAAAAGTCGCAGATTTTGAGAGCCCTTCTCTTTTCTTGGAGTTTTCCCAAAAGTGGCAGATTGGAGAGCTCTTTCTAGATCATTTCTCTTTCTTAAAATTGTATTTTCCATTTAGGGTAAACTCTAGGGTTTTCCCGTGCCTAAAATGTCCGAAAAATCCCTTGAAAACTCGAATAGGAAAGCAACCCCATGTCTGTCTAGTTTGTATGCTCTCTATCATGGGTCTGTGCTCTAGCTTGTGGGCCCGTGTTTTAGTTCAGATCTCCTTTAAAACTCTTCCGAATGCTTTGAAACACTATCGAACTCATCACGACATCTCATATTGACAAACTTTGTCAAGCTTCTTCCTTTTAGCATATATTTGTGTTCAATCCTTTAATATATATGTAAACACAAAATGAACACAAATTGCGTATTTAAACACAAAAATAGGATTGAAAAGACATTGAAATGCATAAGAAAATATAAGATAATTCAATCCTATCACCTATAATAGGAGAGGTAAAAAAAGGTTTAGAGCTGATAGGAATAGGTTTTTAAAATGGTAAGTGGCTAGTTAATTATGTGATGTCATAGAGAATTATTGTAAAATATTGCTATATAAGTAACATATAAGGAGCCATAGAAGGAAATGAGAAAGGAATGATAAAATTATTGTTAATGATTTTTGTGTAGGAGAGAGGCAACCTCTTGAAAGTGCCAATTATATTCTTTGTACCTAATTTTCATAATTAATCTACTCTTTTCTTTCTCTCTTTCTATGCCTATCTTTTCTTCTTATAATTTCTTCAGTAGATCGCTATTAGGATATTAATGCATGCCAAGGAGAAAAGATGTGCAAAAATCTACAATTCTAAGAAAATGATGAAGTTGTTATATAGAGTTATGAGATGTATGACTATACTAATGCCTATATTATCTTCAAGATATGTTTAGAAATAGAAAGGAACAAAATATAGTAGTGCCTTACATAACAACTTGAAATATTAAATCAATTTTGTGTTCAGATACACAATAAACAAGAATGGTAAATCTCAAATGTTTTCAGAGGATATAATACTTTTCACTATAAATGGAGATGAATTAAGCTTGTGTGTTATCAAGTCTGCTTTTGTTATTATACCATCATTGATGTTCCTATAGCGTTTGGTTTCTCAAGAACCATTATAGTTATTCAATTTGATAAATCTATTACTTATTTATGTTATGGTTTATTCTTCATAAACATTACTATCATTGCAAAGATAAATAGCAGTCATTCATTAAAGAACTAGGAAGAGATAATTCAAGCATCAGTGAGGCGATGGTAGCAAGGGGTGATTTGGATGCATAAGTTACCTTTATAGCAGGTCCCATCTGTCTAAGAGAAAGTTGTTCAGCTCTATAGATGGTTAAATAAACATGTTATTGTTACATCTTAATGGGAAATACAAGTGAATATGAAAGTACATAATCAAATAGTAAGGTTACTAACATATGCTTTATGACAAATAATGATATGGTATCCTTCAGTTCAAACTCTCTTGATGATAATAAATGTGATGATAATGATGATGATTTGTCTTACAAAGAGCTTATTGAATGTCTATAAATGATGAGCTTAAAAAGGAAGAAATCTATTTCCAATTATAAAGTGGTTAAAAAATTCTTAGACATATTTATGATTGAAAATAAAAAATTAAAATATTATATGCATAACATGAAAGAATATAAGAGTCTGGTTGTTGATAATAACAATAAACATGGTTTGATATATCAAAATGAAGTGTTGAAAAAGGAGATTAATAACCTTAAAGAGTCCTTATCTAGATTCACCATGAGTATGTACCAAAATCATATGCCTATCCTTCATCTTCTAGTTCCAAAGTAAAAGGAATATTCCATGCATTCATGAATTGGTCATATTCTAAACCTAAAGCACATAGCATTCAAGGAAAAAATAGGCATATTCTGTATGTAAAGTTATCCTAAAATAACATGAAACATCATTTGCATTCATATAGCCCTCTTTACTAAAATGGCATAGGTCTCATTATAAGCATAAAAGGCTTGATACTCTCTCACATTTAAGATAGGCCATATTTTCCTTAAAGAATCATGTCATTTGCTAATTCATATCCAAAAGAGAGAATTATATCACCTTTATCATCCATTAAGACCTATAAATACATATATGTCACATTCTCATAGGCCACACTTACACAATTCATATATTTTCAAATCATCTTACTTGAGATGTCACTTTTGTAGTTATTATAAATATATCTATATGAAGTTCTCTTTATAATACTGATTATTAAGTAAACCTAAAAAGATATGGGTTGAAAAAGGTTTAAACACTAATCTTTAATTACTCAAGTTTGTACCGTGCACTTAGAAAATGTTTATTTCTTTGCCTTATAATTTAATTTTAAGTAACTTTAAATGAATACCAATAATTGATATCACCTCTATAGATATAAAATAAGAAACATTAATGGTATCACTAAAAATTTATTTCAAAAAATTACTAGAAGTCCTTACATGAGCCAAATAAGAAAATCAATATCAAAAGACTAATTATTAAACTGAGTGAGGAAGAAATGGATGTAACCATTGGTGATATATAAAGGGAGGTATACATTTACATTTATATTGACAATATTTAGGAATATTTACTTGGCATGTATATTTAGGAGGAGAACTTATATATACCTAAGGGTGACATTGTTACATGAGAACTATACGAATTTCTCTTTAATTTTATAAATGTTTTACATACACCCTTTACCCATATAATATAGTTTTTGAAAATTGAGAGAGTAAAGTTATTTTTTTTCTTTTAATGCTTACAGATTTATATATCATATACCCTTTTAATATTAAGAAAAAGGGGGAGAGAATGGTAATGTTAACACTTGATCATTTTATGATGTGTACATTAAGGGGGAGCATAAATTGCATATTGCTTTAACATAAAGAGAACTTACTCCATGTCATTTATTTATTTTTTCAATATCATTAGGTATTTTGTGATCATAAAAAAGGTGGAGATTATTGGATCAAATGATGGTCCGATCTATACTTCTAATGATAAAAGATATTTTACTAATAATATTTTTATCATTGGTGATATTCAGAAAGTTAATATGTGAAATGTCAAGTTCAATAAAGAGTAAAGTGAGTAAGTAAGTAAAGTGAGCAAAGGAGCCAACTGAATCAATTAAGCAATCAAAGAATGGATAAAATGAGCAAAGTGGAGCATATATGTAATTTAAGTGAAGAACTAAGAACTTGTAAGAATCAAGCATATTAAGACTTAAACAAATCATTATAATCCTTCTTGTAATCTTATATTAGTCATTTCAATGAATTAGAAGCTCAATCATTACATGATTGTTTGCAAATAGGCATAATGTATAAATCTTTTTGAATTCAAGAGAGTTTATTTTGATTAAAAATATCTTAATCTTTAAATAAAAATTTGGGAAGTTTTAAATGAATTTTAATTTATTTTTTCAAAATAATTTATTTTGATCTTTAAAAAACTTGAGAAGTTTTGAAACTCATTTTAAGAAGTTTAGTTGACTAATATTGTGATTTGGGAGACCAATATTGGGGTTTTGTATATGCTAGTTGACTAGTGTGGCAATATAGTCAACAAAGATATATTTTAAGTTTGTGACCATATTGGTTGGCCAATTTATCGAATGGTTTACCAATGTTTAGGATGATCAATTAATATTACTATTACTAGTTGTTATAATGGATAATTTTTTAATGATTATTTTTGGTTATTTCGGGTAATAGACTATATATGAGTTTTGGGAGATAGATTAGACATATTCGATAGTTTCTAAGAGCCTTGAGAGGCTAAAGAATACATGTTTGCATTGATGACACATATTGAACCTTTGTTCATTGATGTATTCAATAGGAGTTATTGAGTGGTATACGAAATTGCTAAAGATATACTTTGTGATGGCTTCTTTTAACGTTGAACATATTATGGAGAGGGTTACTTTTCACTCGTGGGAAAGTAAGATGATTATAAGGTCTCCTTTTCCCTCATGAAAAATAAATGAAAAGTCTCTTTTTACCTATTAAATGAAGAAGATAGTGAATTCTCAAGTGAAAATTAGTAAGTGGACGTAAGTCAAATGTTGTTTAGATGAACCAATATAAATCAGTTTTCTCTCTGTCCATACTCTCTTTTATTTTTGTTATATATTTTTATAATTTTATATGAATTTGCCATAATCATTTAGTAGAGTAAGCAATTCATTGATTAGTTAAAAATAGAGCAACGAGTGTGACCTTAACATTATCCATTACATAATCAATGAATATAGACCTCACTATATTTGTATTCCGTAATTGATATATGAATATAATAAATAAGGAACTTTATTTGTTGATACGAAAGTAAGATGCTACATTATATTGAAAATTATAAATGTTCATTAAATAATTGTTATGAACTTTTAAATTCGTGTATAAGAAGTATCCACTAAAAAGACACTTAAATATGTATAATAGCTATATGGAAAACATAACACAATACTTATATGGGGTGTAAAACATCTACATAAGATATCCTTACATTATTACATAATGCACATCTGTAAAGACACCAAAAGGCAAAAAATTTATACAAATAATTTTTAGAGATCTTTCTCATTTGAATATTGTAGCTTATTATCATTATTAGGTGACATTAGTTAATATGTTTTCACCCTTATTTTGGTAGAATTCAAGGTTGCTACCCATATGCAACAACATTAATGTTATCTTTAGATAACTATTATTTTGTAATAGTAAAGGGTCAATGCAAAATGATTAATTCATTCATACCTCTACTATATGAGCAAATGGGTGTCTTTCCTTCATGTATGTTACAGAAATAAGTTATTACATCAGTTTCTTACTTCATCACATATTTACCCTAATCAAGCCTAATCAAGAATTCTAATGGTTGTGAAGTTAGAAGTTACTAAACTATGTTTAGTAAAAGGGCATGAGCTATGACCCTAAAAATAATTGCTGAAATTTTGATATAAAAAATCATTAAATGAAAGCCTTTGATTTTACGAGACAAGTAATGATATGATAAATAATGTCTTTGGTAATAAAAATTTATAAAATGGTTTATTGAAGTTCATAGTTACTAATTACTTAGGTTATCAAAAAAAAGATTTATAAGGTCATGTTAATTTATAAGTTGTTACATTCGTTATGAAGCTAGAGGCTTAAAATTAAGTCATTTTCAAATTAAATTTCTAATAGATGAAATCAATAATATATAAGTCCATTATTCAGTATATATTTCTAAGTAACCAACACATCCAAAAATTCCAATAAGCTCAATTATTATATAAACCTATATATTATAAAATTTACAGCCAAAAACCCTAAAATACTTGATAGTGATAAGGCACCTAAAATATGATTGATAACTTCAAAATTTTCATGTTTATAAGGGTTAAATTAGTTTATAATTTAGCATCTTTATAGAATATTTTATGTGAAATTATATGATGTATTTTTATGTTTGTTTTATTGCTTTATAGGTGATAATTTAAGGGAAAAAACTTAGATTAAAGTATAAATTTCTCGATGGTTGTTTGATTAAGGTGAAATCAAAGTCAATTAAAAGCTATCTTGATGGAAAAATAACTTTGTAAAAGGTATTAGAGATCAATTCAAGCTCAAAGTTGTCGATAATTGAAGAAGTATAGATAAGTAGCACAAGAACAACATCGATTACAACATTAAGTGAAGATTACATGGTGTTGATAGACGAGCTAACCAGTGCCAATGTGGAAGCTGGATAATTATCAAACTTGTGATCTAAAATGTAAAGATGTGCAAAATTTTAAGTTCAATCACCTTGAAAGTCTACTATATAACCCTAGCTTATAAAAATTATGGTTCATTGTAGACAAGTTTTAGAGGGGGAGAGGACTAGTGAGAGGCTCGTGGTAACCACTTTTCATTAATTCATAGTTTTACTATTTCTTAACTTGAGAAAGGATTGGAAGTAAGATTATAAGAGATCCCCCTTAACTTGGATGTAAATGGGGACATCTTTTCCATCTTTTTATTCTCTACTTTTGTTAATGTTAAAGATTGTTTTATTTTTTAAATGATTTTTAGTAATTAAGTCCCTAGTTAGGTTTAGTGATGTAGTTTATATATGATATTTCTATTTTTAATGTATGATTGATTATTCCCTTGGTTGAATTTATTCTCTATGATCTTAATTGTTGGATTTATACCTAACCATCATATATTCAATCTTAGTGATTGTATGAAGGACCGAAAGGTTTTAATGTATAATCTATGCACTAGGAGAATAAAATCTACATCTAGGTACAAAGGTATCCTAAATAAACAAAACTAATAGATTAAATATGTTTAGTTAGTTCAATTAGGTATTACGCATCGAAATGAGGTAATTTCTTAATTGGATATTCTTATAAACGTCAAGAGAGAACACATATACTTTAGGTTAATTATTATTTTAAACTTAATAATTATTCTTGCATAATAATTGAGTTTCCTCATAAGTGAAGCCCTAAAACCTATCTTTTTAAATTAATTTCTTTTTGCTAGTTTATCATCTTGTTTATGTTAACTGGGATTGTAGTTACTTTTCCTAAAATTTGACTTGTTTAATTTTATTTGGGTAGCATTAATAAAAATTAGTAGTTATAATTCTCATAGGATCAATACTCTGAGATATTCCAAATTTTATAACTTGTTACAATCAATTTTATGTGTTTGCAAATTAAAATAATCAAAATTTTTGTGTCATTATTGAGGCAATTAATTGTTTATTAATTTATATTTATTTTAATTTTATGTTTCAGTTACTTGATGCAAGATAAGAGATTTAGAAATGAAAATGTAGATGACCTACTTCTTATTGATCTAAAAATTAAGGAGACCTACAGATAAAATAAAGCAAGAAGGAGAGAAGAGATTGATACAAATAAGAACAATACTGTCATTGGTATAAGGAAGCAGTAGCTACAAAGACTTTTTATTAGGGATATTTATATGCTTGTTATTAATGCTAATCCCTCATGTATTAGGTTGAGTTAACGGGCAAGGAAATTGATAGTCGTAGATTCTGTCATGTTTTGTGGGTAGTTTAGGATGTGTTTAGTGGTTAAATTTAATTGATTACTGCATGGTTAGGTTAGAATTGTTTTAGTTAGTTAAGTATTTGTGTTTTGTATGTTTTATGGGTTAGATCACTTGTTTGAGCTTCAATTTTATGTTTTTGAGGTGCCGTGACATATTTACTAGTCTTTTAAGGCAAATATAGAAGAACGGAGGAGATTTGGAGAAGACCTAAAGTCGAACCCAGGCCCACGATCGTGTCCAATAAACCATGACTATGACAGAAGCAGATGCAAGGCCCATGATCATGGCATGTTGGCCATGATTGTGACAGGAAGGGAAACAAGGTGCCACGATTATAACATTACGAGCCACGATCATGACCTGTATGACAGACAGCTCGCCTCGCCCTTTTGAACTTCATTTTTTATGGACATTTCGAACCTTTGGAGAATAGGAAAAGCCCTAGAGTTGTCCTAATGAGAAAATGCTATAAGAAGAAAAAAAAGAGACAAAAAAGAGGCCTCCACTTTTGCCATTTTGGGAAAGCTGCAAGGGAGAGAAGAAGAGGAGAGATAAAGCGAGTCCTCTGATGTTGTTGCCTTCTCAGGTTATCTAATCTAAGTTCTTTCTCCTTTCCATATTTATTTCCATTCAATTAACGTATAAGATGATGATGGATTGTATGATGATGGATCTTGGATTGTTGATGATGATCTAACTTTACCTTTGGG
The DNA here is from genome assembly GCA_025504915.1 of Erythroxylum reticulatum. Taxonomy (NCBI): domain Eukaryota; kingdom Viridiplantae; phylum Streptophyta; class Magnoliopsida; order Malpighiales; family Erythroxylaceae; genus Erythroxylum; species Erythroxylum reticulatum. Next base: position 4,235 of record JANSVA010008518.1, on the reverse strand, counting down.
ATTTTACCTTAATTCAATGTTAATATAGTCATTTTTGTGTTATTTTGATTGGGTGATGTGATTAATTGCGGGACTTGCATATTTCAGTAATAAACCGAGAGGCTAAACTGAATAAAAATGATTGGGCTAGATTAATAAGAGTTAAGCAATTCAATAGACCATGTGATTAATCATATTGATTATTGTATAGAAAGAGATCCCATGTGAGACCCAGTAGTTTATTAGAGGGCTTAAGATCTAATTAAAATTGTGGGTCTTTTGTTAATTGAGATTGCAAATTCCATAATTTAATTAGAGTTTATGATATAGGGTTAAATGATTATAACTCGAGAGAGAGTGATCCACCTTACGATAGTCTAGAACCAGCACTATAATAACACATAAATGACTAGTTAGCATTGATGATAAGGAAAAACCCCTCTGGCAACCCTTCTTGGTTAATTTCCAATGTGCCGTTTGTGTTGCTCGATTTCAATTTCTTTTTGTGTTAGACTTATGAATTAATTTCTTGATAATCACTTTCTCGTATTTACTTTTATGTGCAATTTTATTTTCATTTTATTAATTTCCTTAACCTTAGATAACCTAGGATTATATTAGTTCACCTTCCTCGTGGGATCGCCCCTTCAGATACTACAAATCTGGACCCATTCATTTGCAATAATTGAGGGCTATAAATTGTAAAGCTTACTCAACATCTAACAAATTTTTAGCACTGTTTCCAGGGAGGTGTAGGATTAATCTAATTCTTTTAGTCTAAGGATTTAAAAAAATATGAAAGTTTTTGCGTGTGAGGTATAAGACACATCAATTCGGCATCCTAAGGCAATAATGGGGAGTCTTAAGAGTTTAATGCTAAGAAGATATGGAAAGAACGACGGTGGAGGAAATACATCATGTAGAGCAACAAAACTTTAGGGACTTCATGTGGCCACAACTTAATGTTTATCATCAAGGGATTACACGACCACCAGTGCAAGCGAGTACATTCGAGATCAAATCATCACTGCTAAACATGTTATGAACCAATGTGCAATTCTATAGGTTAGCCAATGAGGTTCCTAATGCTCATTTGGTTAATTCCTTATAGATTTGTGACACTTTCTGATATATTGGGATGTTGGAAGATGCTGTTAGGATGAGGCTCTTTCCCTTTACACTCAAGGATAAAACCAAGGCGTGGTTGAATTCTCTCAACCTAGCTAATATCACAACTTGGAAGCAGCTGGTGCAGGCTTTTCTAGATAAGTACTTCCCTCTAAACAGGACAACAAGACTAATAAAGGAAATTATCAATTTCCAGCAAAATAATGGGGAGTCTTTACATGAAGGGTGGGAGCAGTATAAGGAGTTGCAAAGTAGTTGTCCTCATCATAACCTACCTAATGAATTCCTTTTGCAAACCTTTTATAATGGACTTAATCCACCCATGAGGGACACCATAGATGAAGTTGCTGAAGGATCATCCACGAAGAAAACAATTGAAGCAGCAGACAATCTATTAGACGAGATGGCGTATAATAGTTGTCTTTGGACATTATAACAAAGTAGACAACAACAAACCATTCAGGATCCAAAAAGAATGATTGCTACAAATTCAGTGACAACATTGCAGGCTAAGATCGGCAACCTAACCAAGCAACTGAATAGCTTAAAAGCCACCTCTTCCTCTCCATTCAAAGAAATTCAGTATAAAAGTGAGTTATATGGACAAGATAACTATATTGTAGCTGATTGGTTCTTAGGGGAAAACAACAATATGGAGCAATTCAACTTTAATGGAGCACAAGTTAGTTAGGGAGATAGCAATACTTATTCAAACATATACAATTCGGGATGGCAGAACTACCTAAATTTTCATTAGTCTAACAATGATGGTATTCAGTTTAGAAATCAAGAGTCATATGGATTTCAATAAGATGAATACAATGACTATGATTCCAACTGGACATGATCATAGACAAGCTCATAAGTATGGATGAGGCCCAAAAGAGGTTAGAAGGGAAAATTGCCCATGGAACAAGGACTTATGCCTCTTATATCCTCTACCTAGAGAACTTTCCAATACGTTATGTATAAGAAGTGTAAGAATTCTTTCGAGCAACATGGAAGTATATCCAAAAGAGCAAGTTAAGGCCATCACACTTGGGAGTGGGAAAAAGCTAGAAGAACTACTAGAAAACTAAGCAGAAACCCACCTTGTAGAGGACCAAGAAAAGCTTAAAAAGGATAAAGAAAAGAACGAGGACCCTCCTTATGCTCCTCCTCTCCTTTACCCATTAAGCATACCATTCATGCAAATTGATGTAGTCCCCTCTTTAAAGGAGCAACAGTAGGATGGATAGTGACAATAGTGGTAGAGGTTTAAAAAGATGTAGATGTCTCTATTTGTTAAGCGGAAGAAGCAGAGGAGACGAAGGTGATTGAAGAAAGAAAGCAATCAATTCACCTTCTTACCGAACAAACTATTATATTCGATGGTAAATTTAGGGAGTTTCATTATTCCCTATTTTTTTGACAGTTTGTCACCGAAAAGGACATTACTAAGCTTATTAGGCTTCCTTACTTTGATAGATTATTTTCTTTTCATTATCTTCCAACATGTAGCTTATTTACAAGCTACAAAGCTAAAATTGAGAAACACTGGTGGAAGCAAGCTACTCATAATTGATCCTGGATGAGTTTCCAAGGATTCACGGTCAAGCTAATGATCATAAATTATCATGCTTAGTAGTTAGATTAAATCATTGCATAGTTAGATTTGTTTTCAATTCTATAATGAGTTGGAATGTGTTGGATCATTAATTCTTACTCTTCCTGATTCACTTATAAGATATGAAAATACTCTCGATGTTAAGAGAATTTGGTCTTAACAATATCGCCATAACCACCTCGGTCACCATGATGGGTCTATACTCTAACCCTTGTCTTTTATTTTACTGTTATTTTCAATTGTCTCGTGTTTCTCTTGTTTTGTAATTTTTATTCCCACCTATTGTTTTGTGTTTGCTCTTCTCACATTGAGGACAATATATTGTGCAAGTGTGGGGATGTAAGGATGTGTGTATGTATGCTTTTACTTTGGATGTGAATTTTGCACATCGTATGTTAGTTTATTTTAGGTTGCATGATGTGATTCGTTTGAATGTGTCAATGGCTAGGACTTAACGAAATTGATTTAAGTTCGAACATAGTCTTTTAGGTTGCAAAGAGTTATTAACTTGCGAAATTAGTGACCTAGGTTACTTTGGTTAAATATGCAAGTTAATTAGGATACGATGTTAGTTTATTCACCCTAGGAAGTTGTCACATTCATTTATAATTTTAGGTTAATCGAATAAGTAGCATTGTTCGTATATTTTCATAGGAACGATTAGCTAAAGCAATAAGGTAGGCAATAAAAAATGATGAAAATCTTAAATAAATAACTATTCTGTTGGCCTTTGAGTTATAAATAGAGCTAATAGCCAGTTGACAATATGATGTAACTGAGTAATTGGATCGACACACATAAAAAGTGTGTGCCTTTGCGTCAAAAGGCTATAATGGCATTTCAACTAAGTCGTTTAATAAAAACACGACCTAGTTAAGTGACCGGATCAATATTCATTACAAATGTTTGGCTTCACGTAAAAAGGCTAGGTTTATGTCAATCAAAATTAACAAAAACAATGTTTTGTCAAATAAAATCAATCGATTTTGTGAACAACTTAAATTTTTATGAAAACATACTCAGGGATAGTTATATTTTTGATTGACCGAATGATTATTGAAGTGTGTGTGCAAGTGAAAGGGGTGAACAAATTTTAACATTAAGTTCTTGGATAATATGTATGTTAAGTCCAAGGTACCTAGACATGAATTTAGCAAGTTAATAAGTTAGAATAGCTTAAGGGATAGTGTTCAAAGTTAAATTAGTTTGTGAAGTTTAATGCCATTGCCTTATTATTGCATGTGCGTGTTTTGTCTTTTGATGTGTTGTTATTTTTCTTGTTTGCTTTTGCTTGAGAACAAGCAAATGTTTAAGTGTAGGGATGTTGATAGGCGTAGAATGCATCATGTTTTGTGGGTAGTTTAGGATGTGTTTAGTAGTTAAATTTAATCAATTATGTTGGACCAATGGAGGTTGACAAATTAAATCCTTCTATGTTTTGATATTAATAAAATTTATAGAATTGGTTAAGAAATAATTTCAGGTATTTGGATTGAAATTCAAATAAAGGATTTGTGCAAAT
>JANSVA010008456.1:0-15981 GCA_025504915.1 Erythroxylum reticulatum | reverse complement strand
AGCTATTATAGATGTCAAGAATGGGAGAATGACATTGAAATTTGGGGAGGAAAAAGTTGAATTTAATTTAGGAAAGGAAATTAAGGAAAAATATAAGGGAGATTCATGAGAGGACAAAGCAAAATGCAACATAGGAGATAAAACACTGAGAGCAAAGAGAAACACGAAAACACAACAATAATTTAGCAGCCAAAATGACATAGCAAACAATAGCTGCAAAGAGTCCAAAATGCAGTGGACTAGAGACATTTTAGCACTTTAGAATTATAACAACGTGCTAGGTTTTAATTAGGAGAAAAAAGTTTAACGTGGGGGGTTTTTTATTTTTTGGGAGATTCAACACACGACTGTAGCAGTATGAGGAGACCTGGACGCACGACTTGGAACCTTAGCAGCGAAGGACTACCTCACACACGTAGACGAGGCTTGACGCACACGAATGTAGTTGCTACGTTTGGAGAGACCTGGATGCACGTAGAAAAGGCACAGATCGAAGGTACAAAGAGATGCATTCTAGAACTTTTTTTATGATTATTTCCAAGACTCACTTGGGTTATTCCTTCCTTACTCCTCTAATGTCTATTATCCTTGATTTGATATTTATTTTCTTGAACATGAACATGTGTGAGTAGATTTCTTGTTGGGTTTCAAAGTTAGGATGTAGTTTTCGAATTTCTATGTGATTTAATTTTAGATTTTGTTTAATAAAATTGATTCGTGGCTTTTGATTCTTGTTTTGAGTATTATTGGGCTTGTTATGTGTTAGGCCTCGCATAATTTGTGTCAAAATTATTGGTTAAAGAATTGAAAGGTGTAAATCGGTAGTGGAAAATCAAAATTAAGAACTTGTAGGTTTAGACCTAGATATAGGCAAAAATCTATGAGAGGAATTACCAACTAAATAAAATTCTTAATAGGTTTTAGTTAATTTCATGAGCCATGATAGTCGGGATTGATTTTAACTACGATACTTCCTTGACATCTCGATAGAGAATCATAGATAATTTAGATTTAGTTTCCTTCAAAGTCTAAGAATCAAGATTATTTAATAAACCAAAAGAATAATTAGAAGTCGATCACGAAACCAAATTTGAAACTTGCCTATTACATATTTGATTTATTCTTTACAGATTCATACTGGATAAGTTATGCGGTTATTCTGTTTGCTTTAGGATTAGTTTTAGCAATTCGTTTAGTAATTAATTTCTCAATAATTAACATTTGAGTGATCAACCCAAATAATTGAATGGTTTTAGCCTAGTAATTGTTCAGTAACTCCCTATGGATCAATACTCTTACTTCTTTATTTGTTTGCATGACCAGTACTTACGGGGTGTCGGACAGTGTGCCTTCGCGTAAAAAGGCTATAATGACATTCCATCTAAGAAGCTTAACAACAACATGACTTAGTTAAACAACTAGACTTACATTCATCACAAATGTTTGCCTCTACATAAAAGGACTAGGTTCATGTCCTTAAGAAAAATCAACAAAAAGAATGTTTTCAAATAAAAACCTACCAAACTTGTTAGTAACTTGATTTTTCATGAAAACCTACTTAGGAATAACTACACTTTTGTGTTGACTAAATGATTATCAATATGTGTGTGCATGTGATAGGGGTGAATATACTCAACATTAAAATTTTGATTAGTTTGTATGTTTAGTCCAAGGTGCTTATACGCAAATTTCCCTTGTTAATAAGTTAAAATGACTTAAAGGATTGTGATTATAGTTGCTAAGTTGAAGACATTGTCTCATTATTGCATATGCATGTTTTGTGTTTTCTTGACTTGTTTAGTTGTTTTTGTTTGCTTAAGGGCAAGTAAACGTTTAAGTGTGGGGATATTGATAGGTGTAGATTGCATTGTATTTTTATAGGTAGTTTAGTGTATGTTTAGTGGTTAATTTGATTGTTTAGTATTTGTTTTGGTTAAGAATTGTGTTAGTTCATAAATATTTATCTTTTAAGTGTTTTTAGGGTCAGAACATGTATTTGAGCTTTAATTATATATATATGAGGTGCCATGATGAGTTTATTAGTGTTTCAGGGCATTTGGAGGAGAATCGGAGAAGACTCGAGGAATCTGTCATAATGATGACAGAGAACCAAATAAGCTGGCCACGATCGTGGCCTGCGTGCAGACAAACATGGTGTCGCTTCCAGATTTGAGTTTTTGAGGGACATTTTGGACATTTCAGATCCCAGAAAGACACTAAGGTTACATTAATTGGAAAAGTCTATAAAAGCATTATGATGTCACCCTAAAAAGGAGATTTAACAATCAGCCTCCATTTGAAAACCTTAAAAAGAGGGAAAGAAGAGAGACAGAGAGAAGAAGAAGAGGAAGAAGGAGGCAGAAGAAGTGTATCCCAATGCTGTTGCTCCCCGGATTAGGTGGTATCTCAACGCTGCTACCTTCTCAATTTGTCTAACCTAAGTTCCATTTTCTCTTTATTTCTTTTTTCATTTAAATGTATAAAGTTGAGATGGATTGTATGGAAATGGATTTTGGCTTATTGATAATGTTCTAAACTCTCCTTTAGGATTTTACTTTGAGTTAATGTTGATTTAGTTAGTTTTGTGTTTATTGGTTTGAGCATTATGATTGATTAATGTGTTTGGATGTTTTGATAACAAATCGAGAGGGTGAGCCTGATAAAATGATTAGATTAGATTAATAAGGGTTGGGTGATCTAATTGACCATTTAATCAATCTAGTTGGCAATTTCATGGAGAGAGATCCCGTGCAAGACTCAATTATTTCTTAGAGAGCTTTATAACTAGCTAGAATTTTGGGTAATTTGTGAATTGAGAGATTGTAAGCTCTAGAATTCGATTAGGGTTTACAATTTAGGGGTTAAGGGTTATAACTTGGGAGAGAGTAATTATCCCTACGGTTGTGTAGAATTGACACCCCATAAACACACAATTGGCTAGATTAGGATTAATAATAGGTAAATTCCCCTATCTCATAACTTGATTAACTTTCTTGATAAATTTCCATTGTGACTTTTTTGGTTGCTTAGTTTAATTATATTTTGTTGAAATTTTTGCTTTACAACTCTTAAATCAATTTCTCGTATTTACTTTCCGTGTTCACTTGCGCAATTTTGATTTCTTTTTATTCTTTTCTCTGAGTCTTAAACAAAATACAACCTGAATTAGGTGGTGCCTAAGCACAACTCTGTAGGACGATATCCACTTTTTACTACATGTAACAACCTGTATACTTACAGTTTTTAGTGTAAAATAAGTAGTTTATGTTTGCAATCAACATTATGAGATAGTAAAATTTGAACTTTGATGTAATTGAATGGTTTTTATGTGAATAGGAAATTATGTTAGTGTCTTAATATATGATTTTAAATGATTGATTTGCTTCCATAGAGTGTAATGGGAAATGATAAAGGTACAATAAACAGTTCATTAGTGGTTATGGATTTGAGGTTCAAAAGCTAAGGAGTCCATATGAGTCGTAAGAAATACAATAAAAATATTACTGAGTTTTGTTTATAATTAGAGACAATGAGAAAGGAAATGTTTATTATTCAGAAGTACACGAAAAAAATTGTTTTGTGGAGAACCATAATTAAAGGTTTCATTAGTAGTAATCTAAGTAGATGTGAATCTTGGTAATGTTAATTCGATAGTTTGATGTATGGCTAAGTTAGCAAAGTTGTGACTAAACTAATTATTAGTGAGAATGCGAAAGCAATGATTTAGAAAAAGGAATTTCGTGAGGAGATAAGTTGTAAATTCTTGGGGCAATTTATTAAGAGGTAATGTCATGTTGATGCTTGGTTAGGAATTGTGTGTACTAGTCATAGTTGCACTTAAGAAAGAAAATCTAGATTAAATCATTCACTAGTGTGTGTTATGCATTTGAGGAATACAAAGAGGCATCCTACCTTGAAAGTGCATTATGATAAGGTAGGAAAAAAGGGTGATAGCAAAGTATATGTTCAAATGCTTCTGAAATCAATAAATTAAGGCTAAGAGCAAAAGAACCAATAAAAAATTACTTAGCCACTCCTTATTCGGGAATGGAAATGGAAGCATATTACAAAGGATTTGATGGTAACAATTTTGTAAAATCTAAAAAGATATGATATTATATGAGAGATAAAGGATAGAATTACAAAAGCTACCCATTTCCTAACTGTCTAAAGTAGGTATTCTTTTAATAGATTAATCAAGCTATAAGTGATTGGAAGTTTATAGTTACATAGAGTGCTGGTATATAAGGATGAGATAGATGAAAGAAAATTAGTTGGGATGAACTAGTTCAAATAACCAAAAATAAGATCAAATTTTTTAAGGTTAAATTGATAGTACCTAAAATCAACAGTTGAGCTAGGTGTAGACATGGAGGAATAATTTGGTGTTTAAAGTGAAAAATCAAAGAATTTTTGCAAATATCATCATGAAAAGGAAGAGTTTATTTTAGACAATGTCACAAGTTAAGTCATATGTGTTCAATTGTTGATGCATTTAATTATTTACATTTAGTGATTAATGACATGAAAATGCTTAAGATACTCACTTTAATTCATATATGATTTTAGGTATAATTTGGAAGCAAATAAATTAAAATGAGTTAAAAGTACTACATTTGAGTTATTTTTTGAACATTAATTTTTACTTGTCCTCGTGGAGTAAGAAGAAGAAAATTAAAAGATAAGAAAAATGGAACATAAAAGAAGACAACCAAGAAGCTACCAAATAAAATAACACAACAGTTGGAATGAAACAAAACGACAGCGTCATTAGCCAAGCAAGGAGTAGCAAATAATAAACAAAAATGACAGTGCATAAAAGGAGAGTTAGGGCATGCGTTTAATGCATGTGTTGGGTGTTAAACGCAGCCGCGTTAAATGCAGCGTCCCAAGCAGCTACAAGGAGAGATTCTGAAAGCATGAGAGGGATTTAAGAGGGGACGAAGTTAATTCATCCCATCATGCTACAGGAAGCAACAGTGGAGGTATGGAAGGTAGGCGGGGGCGTAGCTGGAGGGGATGTGAAGAAGCATCGGTGCTTGGTGGCTGCATGAAAAGAGGGCTGCGACTGCGGGTTAGGTAGGACATGGCTGGAAAAGCTAGAAAAGAGCGCAGTAGGAGTGAAAAGTGGGCTGGCGTGAACAGTAGGAAAAACCCTATGTTTATTTATCCCATCACAAATAGTAAAGGGAGAAGAAGGTTGCGTGACACTGCTGTAGCACATGGAAAATATGACTCACTCTTGGAGCATAAAAATAAAGATGGAAGGCTAGTTTTTCGACTCTAATTTAGAGACAACATCGACACTGATAACCCGATTAAGTATTTTTTAAGTATTTTGTTATTTCTTTCTCTCATTAGAAATTGATTGTGTTATCCTATGTTAATTATTTTAGATTTTTTGTATGGATAATCAAATTTTCGTTATTGTTCGGTTATTTGTGTATAATCCTACTGGGTATTGTGAGATGATGATTTTAATGAGTTCATTGAATCGTTAATTGCAATCCCATTGCTAGAATTTTGACATAATCCATAATTGTTATGTTGAATTTCATATGTAGCGACTAATGATTCATAATCATTAGGGATAACATGACCTAGGTTAAATGAAGCATCGTATGTGGTTGTTGCCTTAATTAATCGATTTTCCTAATTTGTAATGCTACTGCCAAATTAAATCTAGAGATCATATCCTAGATTATTTGGTAGTTAGGTTTAATTAACGATCGTATCTTGATTAAATAAAACCTAAGGGAAAACTTAGGTCAATTGTTAACCAACGATTAGTAGTTGCTAGGAGACGTTAAAGAACAACAAATTTATGAAATATGCTTAATTAGGGTGTAGGTCGAGATTGAATCAAAGAACTAAGTTCCTACCAAATTTCCCACCTTTATCATTTTTTGCATGTTTTCTTTAATTTGTTTTTATTAGTTAGTTTTATTTTATTTTCTTCTTTCAAAATCCAAAACCCCTGTTGAACCTAAACACTGATTAATTTCATTTCATAAACTTTACACACACTCTCTATGGGATCGACCTAGACTCACCACTATTATAGAAGTAGGTCTAGTTATTTTATTTTGACTAGCGTAACGACGCATGGTCATTAAGCCTATGATATATTGGTCCATATGAAGTGATTGATAAAGTGAAAAAGGGATGCGAAATCAATATCCGTAATTTTGAGAAGACTAAGATTTTTTAAAACTTCAAGGATGAAATTTTTTATAAGGAGGGGAGAGAAATTGTAATATCCTAGTTCAATTATTATATTGTGTAATATGTTGTACATGCATTTCTAAAGTATGTTCTATTTATGGTATACTAGAGTAATTTAAGCATTTTAATGTATTATTGAGGTTATAAGAAGATCACAGATATGCCATAGATGGTTCTAGACTTGATCGAAAATTTCTAAGAAAATTTTTGAAAAATTTAAAAGGCTACGGAATGAGTCTGAACGAGCTTCTAAAACCCTAAAATGTGCTTTGAAGATTTAAGTGACACTTTTTAATGAAATCCAAATGATTATAGTAAATAGTACTTTTGGATGAATAGTGAATCCGGGTTAATAATATTTCCACTTGAATAGTGATCTTGGGGACCCAACACCGAAAATTTGAAAAATATCCAAAATAGGTATTAAAGTCTAATGATATTGAAATGGACAGAAAATAAGTCCCATCGGATGAATTTTGGGAGTTTCGAAAGTTTAGGGTTAAAATGCCCTTTTTGGAAAATAATGGGTATTGAGAATCTTAAACCCATTTGAATTTTTTAAGTATCCGATCAATAAGTAGTGACCATAATTAGAGTATTTCATGGTTGATTTGATGATAAGATGATTGTGGAATAATTTTAGAATTTAATTTAATTAGTTGGTGAATTAAATGCACCAAAGGGAAATTTGGTGACATATGTGTGGAGTCATTAGAGACAACCAATAGGAAAGTGACATATGTAAAGCATTAAAGAGTATAAAAAGCTTGAATTTAGACATAAGTGGATCCATTTGGTGATTAGCCATGAGAGAGCATCGTTAAAGATCCCAAAAACTAAAAGAAAAGAGAAGAGAAATAAGGAGAAATGTCAGCCATTGTTGGAGAAAGAAAGGAAGAGGGAGAAAAAAGAAAAGAAAAGAAAAGAAAAAGAAGAAGAGGGAGCTTCGGCTATGACATGGAGAAGTGTTCCAAAGAGTTTTTCATGCTCTTCTACCTCCAATCAAGCATCCAACATGATCCCATAGCCATCCAAGTGAGGAGGAAGAAGAAAATGTGTTGGTAATCTTACCAATTTTATTAAAAAAATTTTATTTTTTGGGTTATAGTTGCTATGATTCATACCCTTTTGATGAGGTATCAAGGTTTCATTACATTCAAATTGATTAGGAGAAGAAAAATCAAGAAAACTAACTTATAGAACCTTGGTCAAAGGTGAGATCTATTGTTGTGTTTTATTTTGGCATTGATGATTTAAGATTAATGAACAACATAAGGAAGTTAGTTTAATGATGAAATAATGAAAGAAAAACCATGGAAATGATTAGAGGAGTTTTCAGCAAGGGCTAGGATTTTTAATATGTTATGATCCAAAATTCTATTTTGATGCTTTATGAATGTTCATAGCATGATTTTGATGCTAATGAAGTAAAGAAATGAAAAAAAATTGATTTGGAATTAGTTTTGGATGAAATTTGGACAAGGGTACTTGATTTTATAAAAAATTGTTAATGAAATTATATGGCTTAAATGTGTTTATTAAAATGTAATAGAGGTGAATTTGGATTGGCTTTAAGTGTTAGAAATCAAATCGAATTGAATTTGAAAATTTTAATGTAAAATATGTTAAGTTTAGCTTTAAAGGCTTTTTTTTTTTGGGTATAAAATTGTGGTTATGATGTAATGATCATATGAATACAAGCAAGGATGGTCATTAAGTGTATTTATGGTATTGGAAATATTAAATGAAGTATTATGTTATTATTTGGAGAAAAATTAGTATATGGAGTATACGTGGAAAGTAATGAAGTTGACATGGTTTATGGTATATTTTATTGGAAAATATATTAAAGATTTGAATTTATTTGTATTAGGTTTTCAAATTGGGAAATGAAACCAACTGAAAATTTCAAAGTGGTGAAAAGGAAACGAGCAAGTTGTGAATGTATTTTTAGTTGTTTGATTTGAATAAATTCTTTACAGAAGAATTGATGATATGTGACTTTATATGATATGATAATGATTTTTATGTGAATGATAAATTACAAATGAATATTGCTAGTATATGTGTATGTTTTAGCAATATATGAATTGAAGTTTGAAAGTTAAATTTAATATGATTTGATGTTTCATTGAAATTATATTATTGGTTGATAAAAAAGAAATGATTTTTAGCCTATAGTACATTGTTACGCTTTATACATGTTATTATACTAGTTTATAGTAGTTAATCTATTATGGGTAAGTGATGTAGAACAAACTCTGTAAATAGTGATTAACTAGTCGGAAGTAAGCAATGCAGAACTAGCTTCATAACTACTAGTTTATAGTAGTTAAACTATTATGGGTAAGTGATGTAGATGCAGGTCCGTAACTAGTTGTTAACTAGTTAAAGGTAAGTGGTGTAGAACCAACTCAATAACTTTTTGCCTAGTGTACCACATGGTAAAGAAACTAGTTGAGTAAGAAAATTCATGAAAATAATAATGCTGTCATTATGAAAGTTAAAAATAATTTGAGAGGCACCATATAGTACAAATTCTAGTGGTTGACTTATTTTCTGTATAAGAATTTTCAAAAAACGTATTGCCACCACTGTTTATTGTTTAAGGAAAAAGGAAAAAGAAAAATGGAAACTTGTATATTTAAGATAATTTCGAAAAGAATTTCAAAATAATATTTTAGAAAATTTTAAATTGTGGCTTACAAACTGTTATGTTATTACCAGATTTGATGATGTAAGGATGAATGTTTATGGAGACTACTTTACCATGAGCTTTTTTATTGTATGGGATTATTTTAGTTATGATATTATGAAAGGTTTAACTTTCAATAAAATGATTAACACTTACTGAGCTCATTGAGCTCTTCAAATATATGCCTAGTGTAAGACTACAGGAACCATGCCTAGTTCTTTTAGCTTAAGTTTTAAGTTTGAGTATCATCTGATGAAGATTCCAAAAAGAATCCAAAATTGGAAGGATAAATTTATTTTTTTCCAATTACATCAAGACGTGTGATTTTAGTATTACTAAAAGAAATGTAGATGATAAGTTTGACCCCCATCAAAAGGATAGTACAAGCTTGGAAATCCTTTCCCATAAGGTTAGTGAATTCACAATATCCTCTTCCACCCCATGGGATGATCATATGTGAAGTTAGCCTGATCCAATCAAGAGTGAAATGAAGAGATGATATAAAACTTATAGGTTCTTCTTTATACACTTCTTTAATTTTATATCCCTTATTTAATTTTTCTCTTATCATTGTTTTTATGTTTTTTTCCATAAACATAAATATGAACATATTGATTACATTTAAGGTCATCAATGAGAAAAGGGACTTTGGCTTCTTCTTCCAAGAAAAAAAGAGGCAAATGGTCATACACAATCATTAGTTGAAAATTGAGCCTCTAGTAATACTTCCCTTACTTGCACTCTTGTCATTCCATCTATAGCAACATTGTGACTCATCTAGAAATAGTCACTAAGCCTCCACTACTTGTCGAAATTCATGGCAATTAATATCCTTAAAGTAATATTGAGAAAGATATATGGTGTTTTGGGAAGGATAACATTAGCTTGAAGATGGTTAAGTGATAGTTGTAAATTGCATCATGGTTTTGTGGGTAGTTTAGTTTGTATTAAGTTGTTAATTTGATTGCTTAGTGCGTGTTTAGTTTAGAATTGTGACAGTTAGTAGATATTTTTGTTTTAAATTTTTTGTGGGTTAAACAATGCTTTTGAGCTTCAATTTTATATATTTGAGGTGCCTTGATGAGTTTGCTAGTGTTTCAGGGCAAAGAGTGGATAACGGAGAAGATTTGAAAGGCCACGATTATGACAGAAGGATGATGGAGATGTCATAATAGTGACAGAAGGCCAAAATCCTAGCCATGATCATTCCACTAATGACCATGATCATGGCCTGTGTATGGATAAATGAGGGGCTAGTTCTGGTTTTAAGTTTTCGAGAGACTTTTTGGACCTTTTGGACCCATAAAAGCCTTAGGGTTAACTTAATCGGAAAAGATTATAAAAGGAACATAATGCAACCTTAAAAGAGAGTTTCAATTTTACCACTTTTGGAAAGCCCTAAAGGAGAGAGAAAGAAGTGAGAAGAGGAAGATCTGACACTGCTAACTTCCTGGATAAGTGGGTCTCTTAATACTGCTACCTTCCAGATTATCCAATCCAAGTTATTCTCCTTTTTATTTTCATTTTTTTCATTCAATGTATAAGATTGAAATGGATTGTATGAATGATGGATGCTGGATTGTTGATGATGTTCTAACTCTTCCTTTGGGATTTACCTTGATTTAATGTTAATATAGTCATTTTTGTGTTTATTTGATTAGGTGTTTTGATTAATTGTAGTACTTGCATATTTAGGTAACAAATTGAGAGGGTAAACTGGATAAAAATGATTGGATTAGATTAACAAAAAGTTAGGTTATTCAATAGATCACCTGATTAATTTTATTGGGTTTTGCGCGACGAGAAATCTAGTGGAAGTCTTGGTAGTTTATTAGAGGTCTTAAGATCTAATTAGAATTATGGGTCTTTTGCTAAATGAGAGATTGCAAACTCCATAATTCAATTGGGTTTTATGATTTAGGATTTAGAGATTATAACTTAAGAGAGAGTAATCGGCCTTTTGATAGTCTAGTTACGACACCAAAGTAAAGTATAAATGGCTAGATTAACATTAATGATAGGAAAATCCCCTCTCATAACTTGGTAATTTCTCTTAAGTGATTTTCATTGTGACTTGTGTGTTGCTCAATTTCCATTATTTGTGTCTTAATTTCCTAAATTAAAATTTGCTAATCAAATTGTCGTATTTACTTCTCGATATAGTTTTACTTTTTATTTTATTTTATTAATTTTATAACCTTAGATAATCTAGGATTAAATTAGTTCAACCACCTCGTGGGATCAACCCTTTACTTGATACAATTCACGATCCGTGCTCTTACAGTAATTGAAGGCTATAAATTGTAAAACTTGACACCTTCGATCAAGTTTTTGATGTCATTGTAGGGGAGGCGTAGAATTAGTTTAATTCTTTTTAATTCAAGGCATTTTTACCCCTTTTATGTCCATGCATTTGTTTGAACACAAGTGCTACAAGAAGCACAAGTTGAATAGTTGAAGATTTGACACTTGATAGCACTCGTTTCGAATGAGCTATCTAAAAAGCTAAAAGCAGGAAGAAGCAGTTAAAGAACCAATGGCGGAAGAATATAATCAAGAGTTCGATTAGGAAGTGAACCAAAGGCATCAGCCGAGAACTCTCATGGATTTTATGGGGCTAGGCTTCAATGCAACAAGTCAACGTGTGGCTAGCCCACTAATTCAAGCTGCCTCCTTTAAAATTAAACTAGCAATTTTAAACATGCTATAGAAGAATGTGCAATTTTATGGACTGAATAATGAGGACACCATTGTATATATCGTCAACTTCCTCGAGATATGTGATACTTTTCGATGTCATCAGATGTCGGAAGATGCAGTCAGGATGAGGCTTTTCCCGTTCAGATTAAAGGATAGGGAAAAGGCTTATTATTAATCTCTTAGCCCCTTTAACATCACTACATGGTAGCAATTGGTATGTGCTTTCTTAGATAAATATTTTCCCCTCACCAAGATGACCAAGATAATCAAGGAGATTAGAAACTTCCAATAAGGTTATAGGGAATTAATCTATAATGTGTGGGAGTGATACAAGGATTTGTAGAGGAGGTGCCCACGTCACAGTCTACTAAAATAATTTTTACTACAAACATTCTACAATGGAGTAAACCCACCCACAAGAGGCACCATTGATGCAACCTCAGGAGGATAATTAATAAGGAAGATGTTGGATGAAGCTAAGGAGTTATTAGAGGGGATGGCAAGCAGCAGTTGCTTATGGAAAAATGAGCTGAATAGACAACCCGCAACTTTATGAGAGTAGAAGGGAGTGATAGATGTCGATCAAATGGCAGAACTGTAAGATAAAATAGACAATCTAACTCGATAGCTAAATAATATGAAGGCCTCTTCCTCAACTTCTGTAAAAGTGGTTTAGTTGAAGTGTGAGTTGTGTAGACAAATGGACTATGACACTATTAACTGTTGCCTTATAAAGGGTTATGAAGTTGAATAAGTAAACTACATGGGAGCTTAATATCGTCAAGGAGGGGAAAACAATCCTTACTCTATCACGTACAACCCTAGGTGGGAGAATCACCCAAACTTTTCATGGTCTAACAATGTCGGAGGCCAGTTTAGACCCCAAGGACCACCTGGATTCCAACAGGAGAAACCGAACACAATGGAATCCAAATTAGACAAGATTTTAGACAAGCTTGGAAGTTTAGATGATGCTCAAAAAGATTTGGAGGGTAGATTTGAACAAGTAATAAATAATCATGCCTTTTCCATTCGTAACTTAGAGGCTCAAATAAGCCAATTGACAAGTGTCTTATCAGCTCAAAATGTAGGGAATATTCCAAGAACTTCCTAAACAGAATTGAGGGAACAACTAAAAGCTATCACACTTCGAAGTGGGAAGGAATTTGAACAGCCCTCAAAGAAAAAAGTTGTAAACTTTACTCCTATTATAAAAGACCCAAAAAAGGAGAAGGGAGTGGATATGAGAGAATATCCTCCTTATGTTACCCCTCCACTATATCAACCGAAGGTTCCCTATCCTCAGTGATTGCAAAAGAATAAACTAGATACATAATTTGCAAAATTTGTAAAGACGTTAAGGACACTGTAAATAAATCTTTCATTCATCGAGACTTTGTAATATATGCCTAAGTATGCTAAGTTTTTTAAGGGCATATTATCAAAGAAGCATACTTAGGAAGAAAATCAAACTGTGGCTCTAACTGGCACTTAGGGCTCCATAGTGACTATCCAGATGCCATCTAAGCTAAAAGATCCAGGGAGTTTCACAATACCCTATGTGGTTGGTGAATTTGAATTCACAAAGTGTCTATGCAAATTAGGAGCAAGTATTAGTCTTATGCCTTCGTCGATATTCAGAAAATTAAGGATGGGAGAGGTCAAGCCAACATCAAAGCTAATTCAGTTGGCTGATCAATCTATAAAAAAAAACATTTGGAGTAGTGGAGGACATTATGATGTAATTGGAGAAGTTCATTATTCCTGTGGACTTTGTGATTTTTGACTTTGAAGAGGATAAGAACTATCCACTAATTCTTGATTGACCATTTATGAATATAGGGAAAGTCATAATTGATGTTCATAAAGGGAAATTGACACTTCAGATCGGTGAAGACCAAGTGGAGTTTAATATGAACAAGGCTTTAAAAAATTCAACAGAAAGTAGTGTAGGCATGAGGGTTGAAATTATGGATCAAAATTTGCAAGAATAAGTAGAGAGTTACATTGCAGAACTGACATAAATAAAAGCAGACATAGTTAATGGAGACCAGAAGTTAAACAAGGCTGAGTTTGAAGGAAATGATGAGAGGGAGGAATCGAGTGTTTAAATACATCAAGAACTATTGGTCTGAACTGAAGCACCCAACCACCCTCCTTAGAGAAACCACCCACATTAGGGCTTCAATTTTTACCTACACATCTTAGATATGCCTTTCTAAGTGAAAGTGAAACATTAACCATCATCATCTCTAATCAATTGAATGGGAAACAAGGGAGTAGGATGGTAGCAATTGTTAGAAGGTAAATGAAGGTCATTAGATGGAAAATTTATGATATTCAAGTTATAACCCCAAATGTCTCTATGCATTGAATAAACCACGAATAAAGACGTAGAACGGCAAGGTAGCGTCAATAGAGGTTGAATCCTAACATGAAGAAGGTGGTCAAGAAATACTTTTAGATGCAAAGATAATTTATCTCATATCCGATAGTGAATGGGTCATCCCAGTACAAAGTGTACCCAAGAAGGGTAGAATGATGGTGATAGAAAGTGAAAGTAGAGAAGTAATTTCAACAAGAACAGTCACAGGATGGAGGAAGTGAATAGATTATCATAAACTCAACACAATGACTAAGAAGGATCATTTCCCTCCTTTGTTTAGAGACCGAATGCTAGAAAAGGTGGCTGGTCATTCGTTTTACCACTTCTTGGATGGATACTCTAGATACAATCAAATCTTCATCTACCCAGAGGACCAAGAGAAGACTACATTCACTTGTCCTTATGGTATCTTCGCATATAGACAGATGCCTTTAAAAATATGCAATACCCCGGTTATATTGCCAAGATGTATGATGTCTATCTTTACTGATATGATCAAAGATATAATGGAAGTGTTCATTATAACTCTTTTGAGATATGTTTAACCAATTTAGATAGTGTGCCAAAGATGTGAATAGCCACATTTAGTGTTTTACTGGGAGAGGTGCCACTTTATAATGCAAGAGGGGATAATGCTGGGTATAAAATTTTGCATAAAGGATTTGAAGTGGACAGAGCAAAAATATAAGTTATAAAGAAACTCCCACTACCAAGTAATGTTAAGGGTGTGTGAGGCTTCTTGGGTAATATAAGATTTTACTGTCCATTTGTTAAAGATTTCTTGCAAATTACAAGACCTTTGAGAAACTTATTTGTCAAGGATATACCCTGTTTGTTTGGTGAAAAGTGTAAGGTTTCGATAATGCATCTCATACATAATATATAGATCAAATATACACAGTGGAAATTAAAACAAAACCTTAAAAACTAGATCTACTTATGCATATAGATATAGAAAACAAAAACATGAAATTCAAGATGTTTACATACCTTTCCGATGATCTCCTTCGTTTTTTAATCTTCTTCGTGATGGGTTATTGTAAACCACAACAATCAACGTAGACGGTCTCTAATGAAAGTCCACATGAAGATAAAATGATTAAACCTTATTAGGAGATGGCTAAAATTCTTTCTTTGTGCTAGCAAAGATAAGAACTCTTGTGAGAGTTAGAGAGAAAAATAGTGTTTGCGTAAGAAAGAACCTTTTTTTTCCCCTTGTGTCTTCCACAAGATGCATGAAAATGATGATTATTTCCTGCCCTCTTTGGCCTCCCATCACCCTCTGCACTAATGGAGAGTTATGGGAAGTTAATTGTCATGAATAGCATGCATTAATGGAAGTTATGGGAAGTTAAAGACCATGAATAAAGTGCATTAATAGAAGTTTTAAGAAGTTAATGACTAAGAATAGCATGCATTAATGGAAGTTTTAGGAAGTTAATAACCAAACTGGTGGCCAACAACACTTGTTTCTAATTCATTCTATGCAATGTTTTCTACCATGATCATATCACGATACAATCCCGAAACAACCTCTCATATCTTGAATCACCATTCAAGACCATTTTACTCATCCTTCAGATCTCCTATATGTGTGACCCGTTAGGTTCCCAGTTATGTTGCCCACTTGAATTAATAGATAATTCAAGTAAGTCAAGAATGATGTCTAGCAGCAAGTTATGACTCCCAATTGACTAGAAAGTCAATGGTTTGACTACAAACCCTTTAATACGTAATATTTCCATGTAATTTGTGCTTTCACCATATATACCCCACTTGGTTCAGAGTATGGTCAAACTGTCAACTCCCACTAGAGTGACTATGTTATATTTAGTCCAAGTGATATTAGATCTTGTCTTGAGGATCTCATTTCTTTATGTATCATTGAAGACTCTCTTCATGAAACATATCTGCTCTAGCTAGAGACTCCTAAGTAATAACCCTGACAAGAGGCCTTGGGTATCATCTCCTTCTA
>JANSVA010008386.1:0-15986 GCA_025504915.1 Erythroxylum reticulatum | reverse complement strand
TGATTTCCTACATGTATGCATGATATGCATGTCACTTAATGTAATCAATCAATTCAAAAATCCAAACAATTTATTACACATCATGTAATTTATATCACTACACAGTTTAAGCCTAGGAATCCTTAAAAGGCCTAAGCTCTGATACCAAACAATGCTGTATACCATTTCTGGAGCCCGGCATTCGGAGTCATTAAACTGAAACAGTATTTATCCTTATCCATATTGAACCTAATTCAAGACAATTAGGATAACTTTCTCTAGAGATATCAGATTAAGGTTTTCTTTAGACAGTTTTGAAGAGGACTCCTAGATCTACAACTTTTATAAGACAACAAAGTGAGATTTTGTCATCTAGAAGGAAAAAATTTGGACCAAACGATAGGGTCAGACGAATTGGAACAATTGTCATAACTTTCTCTAGAGATATCGGATTAAGGTTGTTCTTAGATGGTTCGAAAGAGGACTTTAAGGTCTACAAATTTTATGAAGACCTTGGAGATAGATTCTATCTACAGGGTCAAAATTAGATCAGACGATAGGGTCAGATGAAACTAGATGAAGGGTCAGATGAATTGGAACTATTGTCATAACTTTCTTTAGAGATATCATATTAAGGTGTTATTTAGACAGTTTTGAAGATGACTTCAAGATCTATAACTTTCATGAAGACCTTGAAGATAGATTCCATAATATATAGGGTCAAAATTGGACCAGAAAATAGGGTTAGACGAAATCAGACGAAGGGTCAGACGAATTGGAACAATTTTCATGACTTTCTCTAGAGATATCGGATTAAGGTGTTCTTTAGACAGTTTTGAAGAGGACTTAAAGATCTACAACTTTCATGAAGACTTGAAGATAAATTCCATCATCTACATGGTCAAAATAAGATGAACAGTGCATAGACGATACACATCATCATTAGTCGACACGTCGTCACCAGATGATAC
Source organism: Erythroxylum reticulatum (assembly GCA_025504915.1). Taxonomy (NCBI): domain Eukaryota; kingdom Viridiplantae; phylum Streptophyta; class Magnoliopsida; order Malpighiales; family Erythroxylaceae; genus Erythroxylum; species Erythroxylum reticulatum. The sequence goes on along the minus strand of JANSVA010008386.1, from coordinate 15,036 downwards.
GTCATCACCAGACAACACGCCATCACCAGACGATACGGTCTATACTCTTGAGCATCTTCCCTTATAAGGATCATAACTTTCCACTCCAATGTCTAAAAATATTATACCATATGTCGTTGGAAAGCTAGAAAGATAAACTACAACTTTCCAGAAGACAACTTTGACTAATTTAGCCTAAATTAGTCCAAATTTTCCCTTAAAATCAGCATAAAATTTCTACACCTAGGAAAGACTTGAAATATGAAATGTACAACTACAAGAGAAATATGCACATACACATTGGGAACTTTTCAATTCTAAACTCATTGCTAAATCAAATAAGTTCATACATAACTTTAATCACATAATAACATTATAATCAAAGGCTTAACACAAAATACAAAGTACATAGGATGCTCAATGTTTGACATACTTATAAAGCTATCAAAAAATGATCGAACTAAATTAGTTACAAAAGTTTCTAATATCTTAGAGTTTCCAATGCCTTGCAAGGATTGCTAACCTTCTTGTTCTGCACCTGAGGAAGGAATAGTGGGGTGAGCTGCACAGCTCAGTGGCCAATATATTTATAACCATTGGCAATTGACCACATATTTAAGCATATGTACATGTATATCTAGCAATTCGAGCATTCTTAATCTATTCTAGCAATTTAAGCATTTGATCAATTTAACTTAAACTTATAACACACAGCATAGACTTTAGCAATTAAACATAACACTTAACTATACACCATACTCAACAATTTAAAGATGCAGTGAACAAACAAATGGCTCGAGAGTTTCGTGGAACAAAACGGAGAAACCGAAGTTTACACTGTGAACAAAACAAGTCCGAATTCTCAAGATCTCGTGGCCTCAAGCAGGTAGCCAGGAGAAGACTTTAGGTCAACGTGCACGTGTCTAACAAAACGGGTTCCTCTCTTACCCAATCACAATTAATTTATGCTCAATTCAATCATATGCTCATACTTTCATGCTTTTTCTTCTTTTCATCTAATTCAAAACGTTATAACCTTTTTAAAGGTATAACATAATCACAATATATCATGCATTTCAAAATATTCACAATTATTTCAATTTCAAGCAAATCAATATATACACACATAGGCAAGAATTTTCTCAATTACACAATAACTATAAATACATTACCCATCTAATTAGCTTGCGAAAATCCAAGTCAAGCTTGCCTTTCCCTTGCTCTTGGGTAGGATTCCCTTGGTTTCCTAAAACAACTAAGATTCCATTCAAAAAAACATTCCAATAAAATTCTTAAACTTTAAAAATCACAAAATTGCAATAAACACAAATTAAGCTCAAGTCTAACCTACCCATAGACCATCTAGGTTAGAAAACCTAAGACCTAGTTTAGAAACCCTAAAATCATTTGGGTTCTCCTAATTCATCTTCTTGTAACACAAACCTTTCATTTTCTACACAAACCCCTTTTCTCTCTAACTCCTTCATCCTCAACACAACCCATTCCTTTAATAAAATAAGAAGAAAAGATGGTTAACCTATCTTAACAAACTTGATTTCTCTTCTTTTTTCTTCTTTCACCAAAACCTCTCTTCTTCTCTATTATTTTCGTTTTTCACTCTTCTCCCCCTTCAATTCACGTTTTTCTCTTCTCAACAAGCAAGACAACATATTCTTCTTCCATTTCTACCCTTTTTAATGAGTCCAAAAAGTCCATTTTACCCTTCCTTATAAGCTTATGTTCTTTTATGCTTAAGTGATCTCCCAAAAATGTCATTAAACATCCTTATTACATTAACATTTTAATTGCACTTACCCATTCAATAAATCCTACTAACTTTGACATAATTATAACTCCAAAAATTAAATCTATCAATACCTAAAAATTATTTCAAATCATGCTTAACTTAAAGAAAAAATTTTAGGGTCCAACAATTATACAATCCAAAAGCCATCCTTTTGTAGGTAAAGATGCCATACGAGCATGTAAAACTCATCTTCTCCTAGTCCTTTAGAGCAATAGCAACCTAAATATAACCTGAATAACCATCAAGAAAATAATAGTAAGCACGAACACCAAGATGTGCTAACATATGATTAATAAAGAGTAGGGTAAAGTGGTCCTTTCTACTCATCTAGTTAAGCTTGTGATAATCCATGTAAACTTGCCATCCATTTTATACCTAAGTTGGAACCATCTCTCCTCTCTCATTCTCCAAAACTGTAATGCCTAAATTCTTGGTAACCACCTATAAAGGACTTACCCACTTATTGTTAAAGATAGGGTATATGACACCCATATCTAGCAACTTCATCACTTCTTCTTCACCACCTCCATCATTGGTGGGTTGAGATGTCTTTGCACTTGACAAACTGGGGTAGCTCTTTCCTCAAGAAAAATCTTGTGCATGCATAAGAAAGGACTAATACCTTTAATATCCGCAAATGTCCATCCCAATGTCATCTTATACTCTCTCAACACACTAACAACCTTATCTTTTTGCACCTTTGTAAGATCACTTACTATGATAACTGAAAGTGTGTTTGTAGTGCCTAGATAAGCGTACATGAGGTGAGTCGATGAAGACTTCAACTCCACTTCTGGTGCCTGCAAAATAGAAGGTAACCAATTAGTACTAACGGGCAATTCTAAAAATGAGGGATATACCTGCCAAAAGGACTTATCTCAAGTGCCTAAATTGCTTCCTTTAGGTCCTCTCAAAACTTGAACTTGCTTTGCTAATAACCAGACATCTTTTGCTCCGGTGGGATAGTCAGGGCTACCTCCAAGGGTCACTTATAGAAAGAAGAGACCAATGCTCCAACAAAGAGTCAAGAATATCTACCTTGGCAACCAACTCATAATCTAATGGATAGCACTTAGTATTAAAGATATTGAAACGAATGACCTCGCCATCGAACTTCATAGACAAAACACCCACTGTGTACATTGATTTTTGTTCGAGTTGTCTTAAAAAATGGCCTGCCTAAAAAAATTGTCGAAGGGATCGAAGAGCCCTCATTTTGCATATCTAACATATAAAAATATATAGGGAAAACAAGCTTATTTACTTGCACTAAAACATCCTCAATAACCCCCTTAAGGTATGTGTTAGATCTATTAGCCAATTGAATAATAACATAGGTATCCTTTAGCTAACCAAGATTAAGAGCTTTAAAAATAGATAAAGACATAACATTGATTGAAGCACCTAAATCTAACATACATCTCTCATACCTCATGTTACCAATCTTATAAGGAATGGTAAAAATACATGGATCCTTATAGGGGTAGCTTCCTCTGTAAGACCACTGACACATTATTCCCCCCCCGATCTTCTCATCTCCCCTTAACTTTTGTTTGTTAGTGCACAGCTCCTTTAAAATTTAGCATATTGTGGAACTTGCTTAATTGCTTCCAAAAGAGGGATATTAATTTCCACCTTGCAAAAGACCTCCAATATTTCCTTTTCCTCTCTTGTTGCTTATTCTTTGCTAACTTACTTGGAAATGGAACAAGAGGTGAATTATTAACAACACAAAGACCCCTCGGAAGCCTAACTCGCCCTGCTAAGGACAAGTTTTTAGCCCGCCAGCCTTTTAGTTTTTGTGGAGCATGGTCTAGAATATATTGATACGTATGACGAGTGGACCGCTCATACAGTAAGGGCATGCCAAGGTATTTACCCAGGTTGTTCGTGATGGAAATGGATTAATAGTGACTGAGGCGTCGTGTCGTGGTCGTAAGAAAGTTATTGGAGAAAAAATCTTCGATTGGATCCGGTTAACCTTCTGCCCCGAAGCCTTGCAGAACACATCAAGAATACGGGCTACAATGGAAGTCTGTAAATCAGTAGCTTCTGCGAATAGGACTAAGTCATCCACAAAGAATAGGTGAGATAAGGGTGGATCGGTAGGACTTAATTTAAGCGAATGCCAGTTACCTTGGTCCACCTCCTTAGAAATGAGATGACCTAGTCGTTTCATGCATAGAACAAACAGATATGGCGATAGAGGATTGCCCTCTCTAATCCCTCAAGTAGGGGTGAAGAGTTCTAATAATGTGCCCTACCAAGCTACCTGCATGGAGACTGTCGACACACAATTCATAACGACCCTGATCAGAGGATCTGAAATACCAATATCGGCTAATGTACTCTGGATAAAATTCCATCGAATCCTATCATAGGCTTTCTCCAGATCCACTTTAATCACAAAATACCCAGCCTGTCTGGTCTTCTTTCTCATCGAGTGGATGGCTTCTTGGGCGATGATAATATTGTTCGTGATGTGGCGACCTAGGATAAAACTACGTTGATTTTCCTGAACTAAATAGTTAAGGTGTGGCTTGAAACGGTTAACGATGACTTTGGAGAGAATTTTGTAGGACACGTTGCAAAGGCTTATCAATCTAAACTGGGTGATATTAGACGGGGAGGGGGTTTTATGCGTAACTTTATATGGGGGGTCCAATACTGACTTTAGGAAAATGTCCCTAGTGAATTGGGACTCAGTGTGTAAGTCTAAACGCGCAGGGGGTCTAGGCATCAAGAAGATTCGGGTTTCCAACGACGCCCTGCCTACAAAGTTGGGATTGACCTTGCTTACCAAACCGGATGCACTTTGGGTCCATATTTTACGGGCTAAGTACCGACTTGCTCAATACCAATTCCCCCAAATGATAGACCGCCATGGGGCCTCGACTCTTTGGAGAGGTATAGAGGCGAATTGGCACACTGTCTGCCAGGGTATCTCCTGACACTTGGGCAATGGTAGACATATCTCTTTCTGGCTAGATAATTGAGTGCACGAATGGGGCCCTCTCCAAGCAGTGCCCACCTCCCCAATCCTAAATGAAATCCTCTACAAAAAAGTGGTGGATTATTGGACTGATGATGGACATTGGATGTGGCATACATTCCAGCAATACCTCCCAGAGGCGATGTGTATGAAAATTGCAACATTATCCATAGACATCGAGGCCCCTTCAGCGGACACCATTTGATAGGCTCATACTAAACATGGGTGCTTTACAGTCACTTTGGCCTATGAAATCATCGATGGCCAAGTTTCGGATCACTAGGCAAATCTCTGGGCGTCCATTTGGAAGTGGGCAGGGCCCCAAAGAATCCGTTCTTTCCTCTAGTTCCTAACCAAAAACAAGCTCATGACGAACCAACAACGTGTGGCACGTCATGTCACTGGGGATAGCAGGTGCTACTTCTGTGGCCAGGAGGAGTCCACCCTACACGTCATGTGCGATTGCTCGCGGGTGACCACCTTCTGGAAACAGCTTCCCCGGGGAGTGATCACAACGGATTTCTTCCAACAGGACTTGGAGAAGTGGGTTCATTCCAATCTCAGGCCCCCCCTCCCTGGCAATGCCTGAGGACTGGGCTACTATTTTCGGTGTTGCTTGCCAGATGCTTTTGTCATGACGCAATAAAAGCAATTTTGAAGTTGACTTTGAGTGGCCAGAGCTTGGTCATCGAGCAGTGCAGGAGTTTGTAGGCTAGATAGAGAAGGCGAGGACTGTCGAAAGAAGCGTCTTCTCCACGCAGGGACTTCCAGGGGGTAGTCTGATGGGATGGTCCAAACCACCGGCGGACTGGCTCAAACTCAACACTGACAGAGCTGTTAAGTCAGTTTCTTTCGACGCGTCAGCGAGCGGATTACTTCAAGATTGGATCGGAACATTGTGTGGAGGATTTTTACATTACATTGGAAAAGACTCACCCTTTACAGCTGAACTATGGGGAGTCCACTCGGGCCTCACCATGGCGAGGTCGATAGGATTCTACTGTATCATTCTTAAAGTGGACTTCTTGGAGGTCATCAATCTTCTTTCTTCTTCCTATCCAAGGACTGACAGAAATAATTTTCTGTTGACAGGTACTTGAGAGTTACTTCACAGAGCTTGGGAGGTGCAAATTCAGCATGTACACCAGGAAGGAAACCAGTGCGCTAATACTCTAGCTCGTTTTGCAAGCTTGGCAGCTCCTGGCGTCCATCTCTTACAAGATCCTCATTTACCTGTTCTTCATAGTCTTCACCAAGACAGGCTAGGCACTTTGTACTACCGAGCCATGTATTAGCCGCATGCTTTTGTTTTTTTAGTTTTTTCTGTTGTGTTTTCCCTTGTAATTAAAAAAAAAGGATGTGAAGTACTTAACTGAGGATGGTGATCCTCCTCCTTCTTTCTTAGCTCAGTTTCTTCCTCATCTTCTTTCTCTTTCCCCTTCCTTGGCCCTTCTACCCCCTTGCCACTTCTTAAGGTAATGGCACAAGCATCTTCTCTTGGGTTCCTTTCAGGTTAACTAGGCAACCTTGTGGAACTTTGGGCCTACAAATTCCCTATGGCATCAATTAGCTGACTGACCTGATTTTCCAAATTCTTTAAACCACTCTTCGCTTCCTGCTGAAATTGAAGAGTGTTAATTGCTAAGCTCTTAACAATTTCCTCTAAGGACATACCTCTAGCTTATTGTTGTGGTGGTTATGGAGGTGGTGACCTTAGCTGAAACTATGGTTGATTATGATAGAAACCTAGTGGTGTATGGAATCCTTGTTGCTGTTGCTGATAATTGGTTATGGCTTTCCATACTTGAAGTTGGGATGGTCTTCCAGCCTAGATTGTAATTAGGGGAAAAAAGGTCATACGTCCGCTGTTGTCCTTAGAACTCTCCAATTATGTCGACGTGTTGGTCATCCTGTAAGGAAGGGCAAGAATCTGTAGGATGGTCAGTTAACGTACAAATACCACATACCTTGGTAGGCCCTTTTCCTATCACTGTTTGATGTACTAATGAAGTCAAATTTGCGACTTGCTTCTCCAACCCAGAAATGAAGACCTCCTTCACCTACTTTGTCGAGGAGGAAGCATTGCTGCGCTTGCCCCAATACTGGGAGTTCGCTGCCATTGATGCTATCAAGTTCCTAGTATCCTCTAGTGTCCTATCCACTAAGGCTACACCACTCGCAGCGTCTATCATATTCCTATCCAAATGAAGCAAACCTTCATAGAAATATTGAATTAATAATTGGTCACTTATCTAATAGTTTGGACAACTTTTGTAAAGCTTCTTGAAACACTCCCAATACTCATGCAAAGACTCCCCTGTGTCTTTTCGAGTGCCACAGATCTCCTTCTTGATGTTAGCGACTCTTAAGGCAGGGAAGTACTTCTCTAGAAATGGGTAGTACATTTGCTCCCATATGTTGACCAAGTTAGTGGACAAGTCATACAACCACTCCTTGGCTGCATCTTCTAAGGAAAAGGGAAATGCCTTTAGCTTGAGTTGCTCTACTGAGACTCCTACTGGCTTCATACCTGAGCAGGCAATATGGAACTCCTTCAGGAACTTGTTGGTATCTGTGATGTAGCCTGATTCTAATAAGTTGGTGTCATGAAATCCTATAAAAGTAGGCATTGCACGTATCAGTCTAGGTTTAATTTCAACTTCCGGCTCATCATTCGAATAATTGATACAAAGCAGATTAGGATTGAAAGAAAGAACCGCAAGCTCCTTTAAGGTACGTTGATGATATTTCATAATCTCTTATATTTCTTCTAAACTCCCATCGAATTCTTCTTCAAAGGAAAAAGAACGACTACTCTTAGGAAGATTTGTATGGATTCCTTTCTCTCTCTAACAAAATATGGTGCAGCCTATAATAGGAGAAAAAGAGAAAGGTTAAGTGGAGAAAGTAATGAACCTCTATTTTCCTTAGCAAATTTATGCAAACGAATGTGTTTTAAGGAACTGTAGGACATACAAACCAATGAAAGAATGAAAAAGATCAACAACAAAAAACAACACAAGAAACAATAATTAACACATGCTAACTCCTTAGCAACTGCGCCAAAAATTTGATAGCTTTTTGCTAACTACTAAATAATAAATTCCTAACTACCAAACTATATAGTAAATGGTGAGCTAAGGTCGAATCATAGAGAGCTGGGATGCACATGTTATTTCAAATGTTTCAAAAAAAAGAAAACAAAACACCCTGAAATGATGAAAATGAAACAGATAAGATGCAATGAACGTAATCAAAAAGACAAACACAAAGTAAATTTAGAAAAGACTAATAACAATGGTAAAGAAGTGGGTTGGAGATATCTTCAGGATTCTGAGATGTTCATTGATCCTTGAATCTAAATAAAAGGTACTCTTATCATGGTGTTAGCCTATGGACTCGATTAAGCTCTCGAACTTTTAATTTCTTTAAAATAGGCAAAACTAATCAGCTCTAGAAATGCCTCGATCTTCACTATAACCTAGAATATGCTCGTTAAGTTCAATAGCAAAGATGCATTAGGTACTAAGAAACAACTAACTTAGGCCACCTACTCATAAGTTTGGAAGGTGTAACCTAAAGGTAAACGATCCTAGATTAGTTGATTAAGTATCCTAACAAGTTCAACTCTTCTATTGCTACTTCTGGGAAACACTATAGACTATTTCATATCACACGCTTAACCCTACCCTTCAGATTAGAAAGTTACCTAAAGGGTGATCAAGCCTATAAGCAACTCCTAATTCACGACATTTATCCTAAATCCCAAAGCAAACTAGACCTACGAGCACCAATTCAAGATAAGTTCAACTTCATACTCACAATTTCCATCCCCTTATCCTTATAATATCTCCAAACCTATAAGTAGTCTAGCCACACATGTTCATATTAAGCAAAATAGACATTAAATAAACAAAAATCATACTTAAATAAATAAAACCAAGGTTGGAAATTATAAACGAAGTAATAAAAATCAAAATTCAACACTAACTTAATAGAAATCAAAACTTTTTATGCTAACAAATAAATGGTCATAACCCAAATTACAAAATCTAAACTAATTGCATCAAAATAAAAATTCCAGTGAACATAACTTGCATAAAAACCTAAATTAATTGATCATGAACCTAAGAACATGCATAAATCCTAACTATTAAGCACAAATTAATCAAAAGCATCACAAATAAGCAAAAACCTATGATATAAACCATTAAACATTCAGATATCTAATAAATTTAGACCTAAAAAAGCACATAAATAAGATTAAACAATCAAGATTAAAGCTGGAAAATTGATGGAATAACATCCATTGATATAACATAAATGTTCCTTACAAAGTTCATAAACTTCAACTATAAAATCCATCAAACATTCATTCTAAATATTCTAGAACATGTAAAAATATGATTAGCACTAAGAAAGCTTTAAACTAATGGAATGAATATTAATAGATTCAGACATATGAAAATAAAACATTGAAACTGAAAAAGAATAGCTAAGCTTATGTAAAGTAACAAATAAAATATAGCTAAAAACCAATGAAAAACCAAAAGTGGCAGATTAGAGAGCTCCTTTCTAGGTCGTTTCTCTTTCTTTATATAGTATCTTCCATTTAGGGTAAACCCTAGGGTTTTTCCGTGCTTAAAAAGTCCCTTAAAAACTTAAGTTTGGAAGGTTGTACGCATCTTTTGTCACACAGGCCACGATTGTAGCTCATAGAAGCATGATCGTGGTTCAAAATTTTGCTCTCTATCAAGATCCTTTTATGACAAACCCACCAGGCTTTTGTCACGATCTAATTTTTCTCCAAGCTTTGTCAAACTTCTTCCTTTTAGCATATATTTATGTTCAATCCTTTAATCTGTATGTAAACACAAAATGAACACAAATTAAGTATTTAAACACAAACATAGGATTAAAAGAAATTGAAATGCATAAGAAAATATAAGATATTTCAATCCTATCATATATTCAATAATTTTGCATATTTGTACACTTTAATACTAAATACTTGTTAAACTACTAGACTTTCTGTTATGTAGCAATTTACTTATTACTTGAATTAAACACTATTATAAATACTCCTTGTAAATATCTTTTTTAAAGAAATTATTATTTTTAAAATATCTAAATCCTATATTTTATAAATTAACCTTAAAAAAGTATAAATCCCAAATACTAAATTAACAAAACCTAACCTTAAAGTATCATCAAAAAAACAAGGGGAGTTTGGAGCTAAATGTTGAACTATGGTAACGTAATAGATAAACTAAGTTATGCCAAAACAACCAAAGAGAATGAACAAGTTGATTTTCTTAGTGCTATAATACCATTCTCTCTTCTCTCTTGTACTTCCAATCATCTTCGTAAATTCTCTTCCTCTATTATGATCGGGATGATTAATAAACCATTAATCACTTACTTTAGGAGAAAGTCACAGGTGCAGAAGCATTAATCATTTTTTTATTATTTTACGTTTATTTTCATTTGTTGCACATGTTTGGAGTGTCATTAGGATGTCCCTAATTTTACGATCTGTTAGTTATACTTTAGAAATTATAGGAGTCACATGTCAATTTATCATTATAAATAATTTCGATTCTAGCCGGTATGGCATTGAGAAATCAATCAGAATCATTTTGATATTTGGAGATTCTCCTTTATTTGGCTATTAGTTTTCTTTAAGTGAGATTCTTATGAAGACAAGTAGAGTTTCTTTTTCCCACACTTACATTTTCCTCTATTAGCCATCTACCAGTTTGGTATCAGAGCTTGGTTTGAAGATGGTGAACACACACTCATCTTCTTCTGATCATCCTAACCTATCATTAGCTACCCTAACCTTACTTAAAGCTATTTTACAACAGTTGACAGACATTACTGCACAACTGACAACTCTCAACACTGAAATGACAACTTTTAAGGTAACATCTAGCAATCTCTATCTGAGATGAGTTAGAACAATAAAGACCGAGGCAAGAAACCGATGGGAAGTTCAAATGATGAAGATGATTTTGAAGTTCCTTAGTGGATGAAAAACCCATCCAAACCACCATTAACCAATATTGAATTTCCAAAGTTTGAAGGAGGGGACCCGAGGGGATCGATCTTGAAGGACAAAAAATATTTTCGATACTACCAAACACCTGATGAGATAAAAGTAGATATTGTTGTCATGTACCTTAAAGGGGATGCACTTGATCTCTATGCTTAGATCAACACCAAGAGGACCTTACCGTATTGGGAGGAGCTTACGAAGGTGCTATAGGAGCATTATGGTCTAGCAGAGTTTCATAACCTAGATGAGTATCTTTGTAGCATCAAACAAATGGGTAGGGTACATGAATATAGGTAAAAGTTTGCTAAAAGATCTGTTAGGGTTAAAAATTGGCCTAAGCATTATTTCTTTAATGTTTTTATGAATGACTTGAAGGAGGAATTGAAGTAAAATGCAAGAATACAGAAGCCTCATATGATGTACAAAGAAATGAGTCTGGCCATTAAGTATGAAGCAAAAATAGAGTTACAATTGGGCCCATCAGATCTCTTAACGGGACCCGTACCCATACCAGTGGAAATTTTTCTATATGGATCACGTGTTTAGAAATCGAAAACACTACAGCTCATGAACAACCTAGCCAACTTAGCTTTGCACACATCTTTTCCAATGAGTAACTTGATGAGCAACTCTTTGGTATTGGAGAAACATAATCAACGAGATAAAGGGCTTTGTTTTGGATGCAACAAAAAATTCCAACCTAGGCATCGTTGCAAAACAGGGTCGCTGAAATTAATGGAGATCACCGAGGAGGGAGAGACATTGAATGAGTTCGATTTTGGCTTGGAAGAGGATAAAGAACTGTGATGCAAGCTGAAATCTCACTCTATGCCATTTTAGGTAGCAACTGGTCGTCAACCATGAAGTTACTAAGTATGCTAAGGTAGAGGAAGGTGATTATTCTGGTGGATAGTGGCTCTACCCATAACTTTGTGGTAGCATCGCTACTCTCTGAATCAAAATTATCCACTTAGAATATCACATCTTTTGGTGTGCAGACTGGGGATAGGTGTAATAGTCGATTTCCTAACCTACTAAGGGATTAGAGTGTTAGTCACATGAATTGCATATTAGAATGAATTGGTACATTTGGGATATAATTTCATGATTTTATTTACATGCATAACATGAGCACATACATACATGAATTTTGATGTAGAAAAATTGTACTCAATTGATAAGTTCTGGGGTATGAAAGTTTCTAAATAATTGAGATATGATTGTGCTTTTTTAATGTCTTATATTTTGATTTACTAATAAAAATAATTGATGGAATATAATTAGTAATTTGGAGTTAATTGTTACAATTAGAAGATTGATGGATTAAAATGTATATTTAGGCTGGGAAAATTTTCAAGTAATAAGATAAGTGAAATATGTGAAAAATTAGGATGACTAAGCCTATAAAATGAGTGTGTGGTAGTAGAATTGAGTTACAAATAGCTTAGGGAATTGAGTGACAAATGGCATAGAGAATTAAGTGACAAATGGCGTAGGAATTGAGAGACAAATGGCAGCCTAAGGAGAGGAATGTAGCTAGCCTAGACACTTAACAGGTGTCCTCTCCACTCACACAACATGATACACACATGGCAAGCCTCTTCATTTGTTGAATTCTACTGAAACTTTCTTCTTCTTCCTCTCACTGTCGAAAGTTTACTTCTCCCTCATATCTCTATGTTTTTGCCTAAGTTTTGTTCAATTGTCACACCAAAATCCATGCAAAAGTCCTTCATAAAGATAGTTATAGAAGCAGAACATTGTTGTGTATGTTGTCATCTTCTTCTTTTTGCTGAAAACATCCCACTCTCACCCTGTTATTGAGATGATCTTGCATGATGTAAAGCAAAGTAGACTTGATACATTAAGGTGGAGTTTGAGTTGTACAAGTAAGTAAAATATTGGTCTTTGTGGCATGTTGTAGCAAAATTTTATGATGATTGAATTGGGATGGATTAAATGTAGTTTTGATGTTGAAGTTGTGTTAGAAAATGATAGATGAATTGGTTACTTATCTATATTATTTTTGGATGCGTGAAAATAGTAGTTTATAGGATGTTATATGGATGAGCTAAGTTGGGATTGGAAGTGTAATTGATGAGAAATGATTTGAATGTAGTGTTGATGTTGAAGTTGTGCTGGAAAATGATAGATGAATTGGTTACTTTTCTATATTGTTTTTGGATTTATGAAAATAGTAGTTTATAGGATGTTACATAGATGATCTAAATTGGGATTGGAAGTGTAATTGATGAGAAATTCATGCTAAAGATAGATGTTAATAAGATGTTTTAGAATATGGAAAGTTAGAGATGTAAATGAGTTTGTAAAAAGGAAACTATTAGTGACTAAAGTGAGCATAATTTGGGAGCCTTAGTGTAATCAATATGAATACTAAATTGGCCTGAAATGATGTAGCTTTAAGGATCATGAAATCTAGAAAAATTCAAGTGTTAGTGATGTTTCTAAGTATTTGAAATTCATGGAGAAATGAAGAAGAAAGATAGTGTACAATCCTGGCCCTCATCCCAAGATCGTGGCCTATTGCACTAGCTTTTGTCGCGATCGTGGGCCTAGTTCTGGAATGATAATTTCATTTTTGCATACCTATTAAACCAATTGAGGAAAAGTCACTCTGAATTGGTGAATTTGGACTTAATTAAGGCTTAGAATGAACCTAAATTATTGATTGATTAATTGGTTAAGAGTTTGATAAGTTTAGGTTGTTAATTGAGGTCATAACATACAGAATGTATTGTTTTGATGTCAATGTAACCAAATCTGGAAACTATGATGTGATGAATGAATAAAGTGTTCTTATGAATACAAGCATTATCTTAGGGATATGAGTAATGTGTATTAGGCATAAATGAATGAACATTGAAGAACATAAGGTAATTATGAATGAGAATTGGGTAATTGTGTGATTATATTTTTCTAGAAAAAGTTTGGTGAATGTATGATTGATGAATTTGGAGTAAATCAAGCTTCCTTAAGATATAAACCTAATTGCAAACTAGATGTATACAAGCTATAATGTTTAAACGGTCAAGATTTTTATATAAGGATACATACTAGGAAGGTTAATTGAGCGTGCATTGAAACATGACACATATACATTTGCATGATTGTATATTCATATGATTAAACAAATTAGTGATTTATGAACTATGTGTGTATTGCATGACAATAGATGCACAAGGTGATTGTCAACATGCAGACACTGCCAGAACATCGAGGCAATAGCTTTTATAGAGTGTACTGTGAGTTAACTTAGATGTGTAAACTCAATTATATGTGCTTTTGTATAAATTAAATTGTTAAATTGAAACATGTGTTCAACTGATTGATGAATCTCAGACTTAGATCCGAGAAGTTTTTTTATATATGGTATGAGTATACTGAAATGAAAGCATGGAATATGAAATGATGCATCTCAACAAATTGAAATGCATGATTAGATAAAGGAGTTGTGACTAGAGTGAGTAAGGTGTAGAAAAGAACTTTGAGCTCAGGATTATGAAAAAGAGCCTCAAGCTCAGATAATATGGACTCGATATCCACAAAATATATGGTTCAGATACGAGCTTCATATCCACAATGGATACGGGACAATAAATTGGGTTGATAAGCACTTAGTCATAACAAAACAAAAATGAGAATGGAAACCCTTCTGCATTTGTATATATCACTACATATATCATATGATTGAATTGAATTGAATTATTGAATTGTTTGAAATAGTGAAATACAATTGAAGTTAATGGATAATGTGTTATGATGTGCTTGTAAACATATGTTGAACTTGATGTACTTTTTGAAGTGTGATAAAATGTGATGTGGTATTCAATACTGGATGACATGAAATACTTGTTTTTCTTGTGATTTGACTTGAGTAAATACATCGATGATGGTTCACTCATTGAGTTTGCAAACTCATCAAAATTGCAACGCTATTTTTTCAAGTTTAAGGGAGTTCTAACTACTAAGGTTATATAGTAGAAGTCTAGTACCTGCATTTTGGTGACAAGAATGACTCAAAAGTTTGATCAGCTGAATCTAAGGAGTCTAGATAGATGTCTTATGTAATAGCGTCTCATTTCATGTTATATTTTTTATACTGAGATTTGAACTCATAATAATGTAATGTAATGTATATACATGGATTGAGAATTGTAATGACATATGACTCTTATTTTT
>JANSVA010008333.1:0-15990 GCA_025504915.1 Erythroxylum reticulatum | reverse complement strand
GTCATAAAATCTTACCAACACTAACATAATAATTAAATCCACAAAATAAATCCATAAAGACCTTATAATTTATTTAAATCATGCTTATCCCTCAAGAAAAAAAATTAGGGGGCCAACACCATACAACCATAAACCCAACTCTAAATTTAACTAATGAAGCAGGTGAATTTTAGTAGACATGCTAAGACTAACATTTTCTAATCAGCAAACTTTTATATTCCAAAGAGATTGTCAAATAAATAGTCACAACAACAAATTCAAGGTTAAGTGTATTGAGAGGATTAAACATAAAGAGGAAAAGGTACAGAAAAACAATCAAAATAGCATCTTAATAATGAAGCTATGAACAAAAACACAAATAATTTAGATTACACAATTGCTTTCAACATATATTGACTAACACAAAAGGCACAAATTGCATTATGAGTAGGACATTGGTAGAAATTCTATAACTAATCAGAAACAAAGGCAATTCAGATAGATACAATTTTAAGTAATAAACTTATATATAAAACAAAATATTAAATACCTAAGTTAATGTAAAAGAAATAAATCAACAGCTAAGAAGCATAGAATAGCCCTCAAATCAATACTTTTTATTCGCATTAAGAATAAATTTCAAAGCTTAAAGCTTTAAACATAAATGGAATATAATTGAACAAATCTCTCTTTACCTAGTGATTGTTGTTGGAGCAAAAAAAAAGAAAAGAAAAGATTAGTTGAAAAATGAATGAGAGCAATAGATCGGCCAGCTTTAAGACTAACTAGCAGAGCATTTTATTTTTTTATTAGCCTTAATTATAAAAATCTCATTTTTACTAAATTTTGTAATATTAGGTCAACTTTAAAAAATAGCATTAAAAGTCTTCAACTTTCAATTTGTTGCAAAAATAACATGACGTTAAATTTCTTGTTAACATTGTTGATGTAGCTAATCATGTCAAAAATTTTGAGATCCTATGTGTCTAACATGGACCTTCTTTTTCCAAATCATTTCTTTAATAATCAACTAAATTAAAAACATAAAACCTTAAATCTATTTCCCAATTTGTTTTCCACTACAAAAATATTCTCTCCTGCTTCCCATTTATGATTGATGTTTAATCTTTTTAACTTAACATTTTTAGGCTAAACTCTTGTCTAAGTGGCATGTACAATCATTTCTCTCCATTACTTAACATTTCAGATACGTTTTATGAAGCTAATAGCTTGACTAGTCTTTCTTACTTCAGTTTTGATCATTCATCTATAAGCTCTAGTGGCACTGCAATAAGGTTTACTTATATACTTCCTAATGTTATCACTGGATTTAGTTATGCAATTCAAGACTTTAGAAATGGTGGTGGTGATAGTTCCATGAATGTCCATTCAACCCTCTCATCGTCTATCAAACCCTTTAGTTTAATAAACCAAAATTTGTATCAAAGGTTATAGTAACAAAGAACAGAAGATGATAATCGTAAATAGGGAAGTCGGAAAGCAATATTTTTACATTAGAAAACAAATCGAGATATAAGTTTAGGTTTTCTATTTTTAATTTAATTGATTATTAAAAAATAAATATATGTGACATATCAAAAAATATGATGTGATTATTTTTCAGAAAAATATATGATGTGATTAACTACATCAACAATGTTAATGAAAAATTTATTGTTGAGCTATTTTGGTAATAAATTAAAATTAAAATATTTTAATGTCACTTTTTAAAATTTAAACTAATTTTATAAAATTAAGTAAATTTTAAGATTTTTATAATTGATCTTTTAACTTTTCTTTTACTATGTCCTATATTTTTCTGATGTAGATGTGAAGATTGGGATTAAGCATAGGTCTCACCGGGTTATTAATATGCATGTGAACTAAAATTAAATTGTTATTGCTCTTTTAGGCTATGTTTAGTTCGGGGTTTATTAATGAAATTGAATGGAATGTAATATTATTCCATCTTTTGAGTGAAGGGTTTATAATGGAATGGGATGGGATGGGATGTAAGAGGAGGGTTTCCTATTACATCCCATTCCATCCTAAATAGTAAAAATATAAAACCTCCGATTTGGGGGGTTTAGGATGGAATGTAAAAAGATAAACAATTTTACACTATATTTCATTATAAACCCTTTATCCGATCAACATTTCACTACATTACATTATGAACCCTTCCATCCCTCTCAAACAACAAATTTCTAATATTATATTCATTTACATTCCATTCCATTATAAACCATTCCATTCCATTCTATTCCAATCCATTCCATTAAAAACATTACGTTCAACCAAACATAGCCTTACGTAAAGCCCATAAGGCCTTTGAAGGGTCGGTTAGAAATTGGTTAGGCATGTAATAAGATGTAAAAAAAGGAAGTTATTGTGATCCACTTTTCCTTGTGTTTTTTCATAATACAAGTTAAGGAGGAATATGTTGGTTTATCCCACATCGAAAGTGGGTAAAATTAGAAACCTCAATTGAGGCTATATAAGGAGATCTCTCCTTAAGGTTCTACTCACCCTAAATCTCTTTCCCATATCCTTTTGTATTAATTCTTAGTATGGATTGTGAGATTTTCCTCTTGTAATCTTTGTTTTCTATAGTAGAAGTTCTATTCTTGTCGTGGTTTTTCCCCTTATTTGTTAAGGGGCTTTCCATGTTAAATCTTATCTGTCCTTTTTCATCTCATTTTCTTCTATTAGTGTGTTTGCTCTATCTGAGTGGAGTCCATCTCCTATTAGTGGTATCAGAGCCCAAGGTTTGCTCAAGTATGCTCTATGATTGCACCATAATTTGATCTTTCACATCAAAAAACAATTTTTTCTTTAGTGTTCTGGTTAGTTAATGGTGGTTTTATTCTCGAGTTTTTATTGTCTTTTTAGGCATTTTTCACCAATATATGAGGTTATAGAGTGCATGTCTAAGAAAAGTTTTGCCTAAAGAGACTGAGTTTTAAGTGGCACTATCTAGCCTTCCTTAAGAACTTTTCTAGTGTACTGCAATCTTATTATGTACTAAGTGGAGGTAACTTGAGGCATTTTCCCCTTTCATATGAGAGACTACCAGTTAATTCTTGTGTTATAAGAGCCAAATTGTGATAGAAGCAATGTCGACCAAATTCGATATTACAAAGTTTGACAGGAAAAAGTTCTTATTATGTAAATTGAAGATGAAGGCAATATTAGTAAAGGATAATTACTTGGAGGCCATCAGTACTGGGCCAGCGGGTTTCATAGATGAAAACAAATGGAAACAAATAGATGCCTTGGCCATGTCAAATTTGCATCTTGGTCTATCAGATGATATTTTGCAAAGTGTGGAGGAAAAGAAAACAGCGAAAGAGATACGAGATCATCTCATAAAGTTATATGAAGCTAAGTTTCTTCACAATAAATTTTTTTTAAGAGAAGGCTCTACACATTTTGAATGTCTGAATCTACTTTAGTAATGGAGCATATTAATACTTTGATCTCTCTATGCTTTTAACTTTCAAAGTTGGGACATAATGTAAATCTAGCTGAACATGCAGAGATTATACTTCAAAGTCTTCCAAATTTATATAAATAAGACAGAGATAGAACCATAAAAGATATTCACATTCTGTCACATTTGGAAAAGTCCAAGAAGAGAGAAGAAGAAGAAGAAGAGAAAAGAGGAGCCAGCTCAACTACTAGTGCTTGTCCTGATGCATCCCAATTCCCTCCAATAGCGTATTTCATTCATCTTGTATTCTTTTTCTTTGAATATTTGAGATGGATATTAATATGTTGATGTATTATGGATTGATCATGATGTTCTAATTTTCTTTAAGGATTTAAACTTGATTCAATGTTAATAAAGTCATTTTTATGTTATTGAGTTTGAATGTTGTGATTGATTGTAGTTTTTGCATACTTTGGTAACAAACTAAGAGGGTGAACTGAATAAAAATGATTGTGGCATATTTGTAACATCCCACTACTAGAAGGCATATGCCCAAATATCCAGAGGACATTCATGAACATACCTTATGGGATGATATGTTAGAGCAATCACATCAACTTTTGTGGCATTATATATAACATAAGCATTTTGAAAGATCAAACCTCCTCATTCATTCACAAAGTGAAACTTACTTACATTGTCATTTTATTTCATCATCCATGTTTGTACACAACATAACATTTGAGAATTTAAGGTTTTTTTTAAAAAAGTACAATATGAAAGGCAAAGCTAAATCAAATTATTCTATTTAGACTCTGCGGGTATTAGCTAATCAGACCTTTGAGCCATTCTTGTTTCCAAAATTTGATAATACTAGGCTGCTACTAGATTGCCTTAAAAGCTAAGTTACCCTAGTACTTGAAAGTCAACGATACAATTTTGATGAGTTTGTGAACTTAGTGAGTGAACTATCATCGATGTGTTCACATCAAGTTAAGACACATCACCACAACATGTAATCCAAATTCTCAAACCACATTCTTCAAAACCAACTCCCATTTATCACATCATTTACTTTGAATACCAAATCACAATATATATATATATCTCACATTTCATAAAACACATTATGAACGTAAACATTTCATATACTCAACTCAAATAATCCAATCACTCGTCTCAATCATTCATTTCAATAATATGCACAACTATTTGCATGACACATACATGATATATATTTAAATGTAAATGCACATGTGACTCTACTTTCTTTTGATTTTGTTATGAATGACTGCCTATATAAATGTCTCGTGATTGTTGTAGACACCAAGTTCATTTTGGACGTTGTTTCATACCTATTGTGGACACTGGGCTCATTAATAACTAAACCTGTGGCTCTTTGTGCACATTTTCTAGCTTTAAGCTCCTTTTCACTCTGGTCACTCTAGTCATAACTCCTTTATCTGATCATGCATATCGATTTCATTAAATGCATCAAATCACATATTATCCTATTAATAATTCTCATTCAATATGCACAGTCATACAACACATTCATCAAATTTAAATCTGGCATTCAACATTTAGTTGAGCACTCATTTACCCATATTCACATACAATTAGATAACACTTCCAATAATGTTGAACTCCTTGGACAATCAATGTCTGGAATTATCAATATCATAATCATATCAAAACAATTCAAACAGAACCATATATATAATTAATATTTCACATCTAAGTTACTTATAGTATGCTCTAATTAGCTATTGCCTTGATGAGTTGGCAATGCTTGAATATGGATGCCCAATTTGTGCTTTTATATCATAAAATACACACATATTTACACATCACTAACTTGTTTAATCAAATGGATGCTCAATTACACACACACACACACACACACACACACACACACATATATATATATGTTATATTCCATGTATGCTCAATTGACTTTTCGGGTATGTAACTTTATGCAAAGATCTTAATTCATTCCTAAGCCATCAATTATACATTTATTCAAATTTCCATTCATACTAGCTTTATGTTCTTCAATATTCATATGCCCTTTTAGGTTCATCATGGCCCTAATCAACTCCAAAGACACCAATTAGAGTGACTTATCATCATTTGGTTAAATAATTTGCCACAATCGTGGGGAACCTTCCTACAATCGTGATAGAAGCTAAACATCTAGGCCATGGTCATGTACTGAGGGTCATAATCATGATAGAACCTCAAATGACTAGGCCACGATCGTGCATTTGAGGGCCACAATCGTGCCCTACATTCTTCCTTCATTTTCCTACGAATTTATCAACCTTAAAGACATATCAAACACTTCCAAATTTCCACAATTCATATCATTATATGTAAATTCAATTCATGCAAATTCATTACCAATTTAGCTACATAAATCTCATCAAAACTCTACTTATTTGGTTCTTCATCATTCACCACATATCATCGTAGATATAACCCTAACATTGTTGAATTTTAGAACACTTCAATAACATCCCTCTTTCATATAACTTCACCCTCATTAACAATTCAAATCTCTACATAAACCATTCATATAACCTAATATTTCCATGCATCGAAACAAAACCAATTCGTTCATCAAATCCAACATAACTCACCATTAACCCTACATGTATTCTATCTCAATTTAGTCATCATAAATGTTATGCTAAGATATATCACAGCATGGAAAGAAATCACTTACTTGTTTAACTTTACTTTTACCTCAATCCACAAGATATCCTAGCCCTTCAAACTTGCAAACGTAAAGCATATTCCAATAACAAGATGAAAACCTAAAAGGGCTTTAATAACAAAATGAAGACAGTTAGATTTTGGAGTGGTAAGGTGTAGGATTTTGGGTAAAAATTCAAGGGTTATGGAACTTATGTGAGTGTGTCTTTAGTGAGGGAAAGAAGGAGAAATCATAAGACCAAAACATGAAAGAAGGTGGTCTAGCAAGTGTAAGAGACATGGGTGAGAGGTGTGTGGTGAAGCAGATGGACACTTGGCATAACACTTATCATGCTAAGAGCCATGTTATGTGTCTTTATCTTACAGTCCTAATTGTCACTCTATAACTAGTCCATTTTTCATTTAATCACTAGGCTATATGTCCTTCAACTATACCACCATTTGTCACTCATGGATTCAAGCCATTTGTAACTTTATTATTAATGCCACATGTCACCATTTCATAGGCTCATTCAACCTAAATTCACATGTAACATTTTGTTTTGTCCTTTAACATTTTTCCTAGACTAGATGCATATATCACTTTATCAATCACTCTATTGTAACAATAAATTCCCAATTCACTCATTAATAACCCGATGAAACCTATGCTTAATCCCAATCTTCACATCCATGTTAGAAAAATATAGGACATAATAAAAGAAAAGTTAAAAGATCATTTATAAAATTCTTAAATTTTACTTAATTTTATAATATTAGTTTAAATTTTTAAAAGTGACATTAAAATATTTTAATTTTAATTTATTACAAAAATAGCTTGACAATAAATTTTTCATTAACTTTGCTGATGTAGTTAATCACATCATATATTTTTCTGAAAAATAAACACATTATATTTTTTGATATTTTACATATCTTTATTTTTTTAATAATCATTTATATTTAAAATAGAAAACCTAAAACTTGTTTCTCAATTTTTTTCTAATGTAAAACTATTGCTTTCCGACTTCCCCATTTATGATTGCCATCTTCTGTTCTTTGCTACTGTAACCTCTGATACAAATTTTGGTTTATTAAACTAAAGGGTTTGATAGACGATGAGAGGGTTGAATGGACATTCATGGAACCATCACCCATCACCACCACCATTTCTAAAGTCTTGAATTGCATAACTAAATCCAGTGGTAACATTAGGAAGTAGATAAGTAAACCTTATCATAGTGCCGTCAGAGCTTATAGATGAATGATCAAGACTGAAGTAAGAAAGACTAGTTAAGCTATTAGCTTCACAAGACGTACCTGAAATATTTAGTAATGGAGAGAAATGATTGTAGATGCCACTTAGACAAAAGTTTAGCCTAAAAATGTTAAGTCAACAAGATTAAACAACAATCATAAATAGGAAAGCAAGAGAGAATAGTTTTACAATGGAAAACAAATTGGGAAATAGGTTTTAGGTTTTATGTTTTTAATTTAGTTGATTATTAAAGAAATGATTTGGAAAAAGAAGGTCCTTGTTAGACACATAGGATGTCAAAAATTTTGAAATGATTAGCTACGTCTGCAATGTTAACAAGAAATTTAACGTTGTGTTATTTTTGTAACAAATTTAAAGTTGAAGAGTTTTAATACTATTTTTTAAATTTTGAGCTAACATTAGAAAATTTAGTAAAATGAGATTTTTTATACTTAAGGCTAATAAAAAAGTAAAATGCTCTGTTAGTTAGTCTTAAAGCTGGCCAATCTATTGCTCTCATTCATTTTTCAACTAATCTATTCATTTTCGTTTTACTCCAACAACAATCACTAGGTAAAGAGAGATTTGTTCAATTGTATTCCATTGATGTTTAAAGCTTTAAGCTTTGAAATTTATTCTTAATATGAATAAAAAGTATTGATTCGAGGGCTATTCTAGGATTCTTAGCTGTTGATTTATTTCTTTTACATTGACTTACGTATTTAATTTTTTGTTTTATATATAAGCTTATTACTTAAAATAGTATCTATCTGAATTGCCTTTGTTTCTGATTAGTTATAGAATTTCCACCAATGGCCTACTCATAATGCAATTTGTGGTTTTCATGTTAGTCAATATATGTTGAAAGCAATTGCGTACTCTAATTTATTTATCTTTTTATTCATAGCTTCATTATTAAGATGCTCTTTTATCAATCATTTTTATTCAGTTCACCCTCTCAGTTTGTTACTAAAATATGCAAAAAACCACAATCAATCACAACATCTAAACTCAATAACATAAAGATAACTATATTAACATTGAATCAAGTTCAAATCCCAAAAGAAAATTAAAACATCATGATCTATCCCTAATACATCAACATATTAATATCCATCTCAAATATTCAAAGAAAAAGAATACAAGATGAATGAAATATACTATTGGAGGGAATTGGGATGCATCAGGACAAGCACCAGTGGCTGAGCTAGCTCCTCTTTCCTCCTCTTCTTCTTCTTCTCTCTTCTTAGACTTTTCCAAATGTGGCAGAATGTGAATATCTTTTAGGGTTCTATCTCTGTCCTATTTATCTAAATTTGGAAGACTTTGAAGTAGAATCTCTGCATGTTCAGTTGGATTTACATTATGTCCTAACTTTGAAAGTTAAGAGCATAGAGAGATCAAAGTATTAATATGCTCCATTATTGAAGTAGATTTAGACATTCAAAGTGTGTAGAGCCTTCTCTTAAAAAAATTTATTGTGAAGAGCGTTAGCTTCATATAACTTTGTGAGATGATCCCGTATCTCCTTTGCTGTTTTCTTTTCCTCCACACCTTGCAAAATATCATCAAAACAATTCAAACAGAACCACATATATAATTGAGATTTCACATCTAAGTTACTCACAGTATGCTCTAATTAGCTATTGCCTTGATGAGTTGGTAATGTCTTGGTGTGGATGCTCAATTTGTGCTTCTATATTATGCAATACATATATATTTACACATCATTAACTTGTTTAATCAAATTGATGCTCACTTATACACATATATATGTGTTATATTCCATGTATGCTCAATTGACTTTCTAGGTATGTAAATTTATACAAAGATCTTAATTCGTTCCTAAGCGATCAATTATACATTTACTCAAATTCCCATTCATACTAGCTTTATGTTCTTCAATATTCATATGCCCATTTAGGTTATTTATGGCCCTAATCAACTCTAAAGACACCAATTAGAGTGACTTATCATCATTTGGTTAAATAATTGCCCACAGCTGTGGGGAACCTTCCTACGATCATGATAGAAGCTAAACATCTAGGCTATGGTCGTGTACTGAGGGTTACAATCGTGATAGAACCAAAAATTACTAGGCCATGATTGTTTACTTAAGGCCCACAATCGTGCCCTGCATTCTTCCTTAACTTTCTTACGAATTTATCAACCCTAAAGAATATCAAACCCTTCCAAATTTCTATAATTCATATCATTATATGCAACTTCAATTCATGCAAATTCAACTACCAAATTAGCTACATAAATCTCATCAAAACTCTACTTATTTGATTCTTCATCATTCACCACATATCATTGTAGATATAACCCTAACTTTGTCAAATTCTAGAACACTTCAATAACATCCCTCTTTGATATAACTTCACCCTCAATAACACTTCAAATCTCTACCTAAACAATTTATATAACCTAATATTTCCATGCATCAAAACAGAACCAATTCATTCATCAAATCCAACACAACTCACCATTAACCCTACATGTATTCTATTTCAGTTTAGTCATCATGAATGTTATGGTAAGTTATATAACAGTATGGCAAAAAATCACTTACTTTTTTAACTCTACTTTCACCTCAATCCATAAGATATCCTAGCTCTCCAAAATAGCAAACATAAAGCATATTCCAAGAATAAGATGAAAATCTAAAGGGACTTTAATAACTAGATGAAGACAACTAGATTTTGGAGTGGAAGGTGTAGGATTTTGGGGAAAATTCAAAGGTTATGGAACTTATGTGAGTGTGTCTTTAGTGAGGGAAAGAAGGAGAAAACATAAGACCAAAACATGAAATAAGGTGGTCTAGCAAATGTAAGAGATGTGGGTGATGTGTGTGGTGAAGAAGACGGACACTTGGCATGACACTTATCATGCTAAGGGCCATATTATTGTGTCTTTGTCTTACAGTCCTAATTATCACTCCATAACTAGTCTACTTTTCATTTAATCACTAGGCCATGTGTCATTCAACTATACCACCATTTGTCACTCATGGATTCAAGCCATTTGTAACTCTATTATTAATGCCACATGTCACCATTTCATAGGCTCATTCAACCTAAATTTGCATGCAACATTTTGTTTTGTCCTTAACATTTTTCCTAGACTAGATGCACATATCACTTTATCAATCACTCTATTGTAACAATAAATTACCAATTCAGTAATTATAATCCATCACACAAATTTCAAGACATAATCAATACATAATTTCATACACCGGGATATATCAATTGAGTGCATATAATATTTTTACAATGTCCTTAAATCATGATTTATGTATATACGCAAATGTGATATATGCAAGTGAAATGCACTTCATTTATTCTCATATGATATGACTCAATCTAACAGTTAAATCCTTAAATATAGAAATAGGTTATTATAGGATTAATGAGAGTTAAGTGATTCAATAGACCATGTAATTAATCAAATCAATAGTTATATATAGAAAGATCCCGTGTGAGGACCCAATTGTTTATTAGAGGGCTTAAGAATTGATTAGGGTTAGGAACGTTGTAATTGAGAGATTACTTGTCGATACTCAACCTAAATTAGGGTTTATTAATTAGGGTTTTAGATTATAGTTCAAGAGAGAGTAATCATTCCTTTGATATTCAAGAACTGACACAATAATAATAAATAAATGATTATATTGGTATTGATGATAGGAAAAATCCCCTCTTTCATATTTGGTTAGTTCTTCTTGTGTGATTCCTTCCATTGTGATTTTGAGTGTTCTTAACTTGATTTCTTTGTTTTATTTTTATGAATTAATTTTTGGACAATCATATTGTTGTGTTTACTTTTCTGTTATATTTTTATTCATTTTATTATTTTTTCTAAGCCTTAGAGAACTTAGGATTAGATTAGTTCGCAGCTCCTCATATGATCACCCCTCTTTTATTACAATTCATGACCCGTGTACTTGCGGTAGTTAAGGGTTTTAATTAAATGAAAACTTAGCACTTAACAATTAATGGCATAAGTTTAGGTAGAACCTTTAACAACAAGTCTTGCATTAAACCTTTTTTCACTTTTGTTGACTAAGAGAGGCTCTACTCATATTTTTTATGATGAAAACTTTCATTGCTATTAATGAATTTAATTTTGGCGATATTAATAGCTATATTATAATATAATCAAGTAGTATATAAATTATGAAGTTCAATAAAAAAAGTCAAGTAAATAAATTGACCAATCAATGATAGGGAAAATGAGCAAAGTGGAGCATATATACTGTAATGAACCACTTCCATAGAGCATATGCTTGAACATCCAAAGGATATTTGAGAACATACCCTACGAGAATGGAACATTAGAACAATCACTTTAACTAACTAAGGCATTAGACAAATTGCAAGCATTCAAAAAGATCAACTTTTCCCATTTCATTCACAAACATAAAATTACGTTGTTACATTACAATCTATAATCCATATATATACATTACATAACATCTAAGAGTTTACTATTCCATACAAAATATACAACATGAAATGGGATGCTAACTGAAAACATTTTAAACTAGAATCCTCAAATGTCATCTGACCAGACCTTTGAGTCATTCTTGTTCTTAAAATGAAAGTAGTAGAATCCTACTAGAGTAACTAAGAAGTTAGAACTCCCTTGTATAGTACGCTCCAAAAACGTTATTGCCTTGATGATCTGGCAATGTCTGGACGTTAGCGATCAACTTGTGCTTTTATTTAACTCAAGTTCTACCTCAATGATCTAGCTAACTTAGCTCTCCATGCATGCAAAATCATCCAAGTACAAGATGGAAGTAAAATGATTTCAACAAAGGAAAAATGACAATAGCAGATTATAGTTATCCTTGAGCAAATTTTTGTATGGATCTTAGAAGCAAAATTTAGAAGCCGTAAGAGTGTGTGAGTGTTTTGGTGATGAGGGTAAAGGAAAGAAGAAGAATGAGAGTAAAGGAAAGAAGAAGAATGAAGACAACAGAAACTATCCTTGAAGTAGCTTAACTCATTAGGTGTTAGGTGTCACCACTATACAATGGAATATGTCACCTATGCATGTAAGTCACTTGTCCTCTCCATAAGCTGCCATTTGTCACAATTATGCTAGGCCATTTGTCACAATTATGCTGGGCCATTTGTCACTTAATCACTGATGCCATTTGTCACTTAATTTCCTATGCCATTTGTCACTTAATTTTTAATACCAAATGTCACTCATTTTATAAGCCATATATGCTTAGTCATACTAAATTTTCATGTGTCAACTTATCTTGCCACTTGACATTTTTCCTAGAATAAATATACATTTTAATTCATCAATTTTCCAACTGTGAAAATTAATTCCAAAATTACTACTTGTAATCCATCAAACCAAAATTCAAGACATAAGTAATACACAATCAAATCATAATCATTTTAAACCTTTCATACCCCGGAATGTATTAATTGAGTGCAATTTTCCTAAATTAACATTTATGTTTATATATACGCTCATGTTATGCATGTGAATGAAATCAAATCCCAAATTTAACAATTCTTTCTAATATACTGCAATTTGTATGACTATCACTCTAGTCCCTCAATAGGTTAGGAAACCAACTATAACAATTCTCCCCTTTAAGAAATTTCATCCTTCAAATTCTTATTTGATTGATCAAATAGATGGGGAATTGATTCCTTATTTTCTCCTCAGTCTCCCATGTAGCTTCCTCTCATGAATGATTCCTCCAAAGGACTTTAACTAATGGAATCGTTCAGTTTCTCAATTGCTTAGTCTAATATCCAACTATTTTGACTAGTTTTTGTACATAATTTAAATTAGTTGCAATTTCAAATTCCTGTGACAATAATACATGTGTCAGATCTGACCGTTATCTCCTGAGCATACTAACATAGAACACATTATGAATCTGAGCCATCTCTCCTGGTAATGCTAACTTATAAGCCAATGGTCTAACTCTCTCAGTAATCTCATAAGGACTAATATATCTAGGTCTTAACTTTCCATTTTTATTGAATATCTAGGTATTAGCTTTCCCTTTTTATCAAACCTTAGCACTCCTCGTTAGGGCGACACTCTCAAAAATACCCTATCTCCTACTTAATACTCCATATCCCTCTGGTGCTGATCTATATAACTCTTTTACTTGTCTTGAGCCACTTAATCCTACTACGAATCAATTTTACCTTATCAATGGTATCTTGTATCAATTCTAGGCCTTCAATAATCCTTAAACCCTCTTCATCCTAGAATAAGGGTGATTGACACTTATAACACCTCATATGGAGCCATATCAATACTACTGTGATAGTGATTATTGTATGTAAATTTAGTAAGAGCTATATATTGTTCCCATGCTCCTTGAAACTCCAAAACACAAACTCTAAGCATATCCTCAATAGTCTGAATAGTCCTCACACTCGATCCGTCTGTCTGAGGACAAAATGTTGTACTAAAGTTCAACTTTGTACCCAATGCTTTTTGTAAACTACCTTAAAATCTTGAAGTAAATCTAGGATCTCAGTAATACAATATATACTAGAACTTCATGTAACCTTACTATCTTATTTACATATCTATGAGCTAACTAATCCAATGTGTTATTCTCTTGCACAGTTAAAAAATGAGCTGATTTCATCAATCTGTCAATAATGACCCATATGGCATCATGTTGCCTCAGAGTCCTCGGCAAAACTATAATGAAATCCATAGTAATCCTCTCCCATTTCCACTCTGAAATAAGTAATAACTATAACTTCCCAGTAGGAGCTTGATGCTCTGCTTTAATCTATTAGCATTTCAAACATTTGGCAACATAGTCAGCCACTTGCTTCTTCATCCTTGGCCAATAAAAATGTTGTTTCAATGTATTGTATATCTTAGTAGTACCGAGATGCATAGCATAAGCTGTAATGTGTGCTTCCTCCAAAATTTCTTTTCTCAGATCATCAACATTAGGTACACATAATCTCTACTTCAACCACCAGACATTGTCCCTCAACTCAAACTTAAAATTTGGATTTCATTTCAACTTTGATCTTTTCTGATCCTTTCATACAACACTAGTCTAAGCATCAATGTAGCTAATAATGCTTCATTCTACCCCAAATTCAGCTCAACATTTAATTCTCTCAATTGAGCTAGGTTTGGTAACCTCAATGTTTGAACTTGAGCCACACTACTATTAGATTTCCTATTTGATGCATCAGCTACAACATTAGCTTTACTTGGGTGATACTCAATTGTGCAATCATAATCTTTAAGCAATTCAATTCATCACTATTGTCTCATATTCAACTGCTTCTGACTCAACTAATATCTCAAACTTCTATGATCTATAAATATCTGAAATGTTTCACCTTAGAGATAATGTCTCCAAATCTTCAAAGTAAACACCACTGCAGCAAGTTCCAAATCATGAACCCGATAGTTAAACTTATGAGACCTTAACTGTCTCAATGCATATGCAATCACTCTACTATATTGTATGAAAAGACATCTTAATCCCAGATATGAAGCATTGCTATACATGACATATCCTCTAGATCCTAATGGAATAGCTAACACCAGTGTAGTAGCTAATTGATGTTTTAATTCCTCAAAACTCTTTTGGCATTCATCAGTCCTGGTGAAAGGTACATTCTTCCTCAGAAGCTTTGTCAAAGGGGCTAAGATCAATGAAAACCCCTTGATAAACCTCCTGTAATAACCTGCTAATCTAAGAAAACTCCGAATCTCAGACATATTTCTAGGTGCCTCCCATATCATTACTACCTCAACTTTCTTTATATCTACCTGCATGCCCTGTCCAGATACTATATAACCTAAGAACACCACGTGATCAAGCCAAAATTCACACTTACTAAACTTGGCATACAATTACTGCTCCCTCATTATCTGTATGACTAACCACAAATGCTCAGAATGTTCCTCTCTACTCTTAGAGTACACCAAGATATCATCTATGAGCACAATCACAAATTGGTCTAAGTAAGGTTGGAACACTTTATTCATCAACGTCATAAAATTTGCTGAAGCATTTGTTAACCTAAAAGGCATCACTAAAAACTCAAAGTGCCCATACTAGTTCTAAATGCACTCTTTAGTAAATCAACTTCTGCTATTTTCAATTGATAATACGCTGACCTCAAATCTAGTTTAGTAAACACCTGAACCCCCTGTAACTGATCAAATAAGGGATATTTATTCTTCACTGTCACCCGATTCAACTGCATATAATCAATGTATAATCTCAAAGTCCCATCCTTCTTCTTCACAAACAAAACTTGAGCTCCCTAAAATGAAACACTCGGTCTAATAAAACCCTTATCTAACAACTCCTGCAATTGTGTAATAACCTAATTCCATACTAAGGGTTGGAACCTTAGACTATTGCATATGAGTAATATCATTGAGAATTTGTGAAACGCATTTCATTTACATACATAATATTTGCATACACATATTAATCATGATTTTAAAACATTGCAAGGATACTATATGCACTCAATTAATATATTTCAGGTTATGAAAGGTTTAAAATGGTTATGGTACGATCGTGTATTATTTATGCCTTAAATTTTGGTTTGATGGATTACAATTAGTAAATTGGTAT
>JANSVA010008328.1:0-15991 GCA_025504915.1 Erythroxylum reticulatum | reverse complement strand
CTTTAGCAACATGGAGTATACCAGCATTCACCATTACTAAAAAGAGCTGATCCTCGAAACTAACCAAATTCAATTATGTCTTATTTGAATATTATGCATCTTTGCAACCGGTGACAAGCATGTGCATATTGTTAGTTTATGTCTTTACAACTAATGAATTAGATGCAAATTAGTGTATAACATTATTTTAATTAATGAAAAATGTTTTAATTAAGTTTAAGTATTAATTTAATTAATATTTTATATTTTAATACTAAAGGTAAAATTCTTGAAATAATTACTGTATAACTGAAATTATGATGATATCATAATTATAAAATTGAATTTATATTTATGGAGTATTCTTAAATGTTCCTAGTTTTAGTTTCATCAAGATGGGATATTGTTGAAATGGTAAAACTATATCTTAATGAGTCACACATCAAAGAGCAATTTGTGAAAGAAAAATCAATTTAATTAAGTTGGATATAATTATAGTGTTTGAAAAACATTGGGGATCAAATATAAGATATATAATTTTATTAAAATTAAATTAATTATGATTACAATTTGATTTTAATTATAATTAAAGAAATTTTAAGTTAAAAATCTAATGAATTTTCTATTTAAATAAAGAAAAATCTTTTAAAAGCTAACACTTTTGGTCTTCTTCCTCTCAAATCATTATTGAGAACTGCCCTGTATATGCCATCAAAGGCTGAACAATTGAACAGCTCGTGATTTATCAATAAAAAAGGTTTCAAAGATTTTTCAATAAGAAGACGAACAAGGTACAATTTCTAATTTTTTTGTGTTTTATTTAAGTTTATTCAATTATCAAGATATGCTCGGAAACTATAAAACTTTATTGTTTTTCCATTACATCCGTGATTAGATCACGCTTGGATTCCTATAGTGGTATCAAAGCCTATGTTAATTGTTTTACTTGGATTAGTTGTTTGATTATTGTTGATTTTGATAAAAATTGATGTTTCATGCTTTTGTTTTGTCTTTCCCTGAGACCATTCTTTTTTTTTTTTTGTTTTTGAAATGTGTTTAGGCATGTTCTCTAATGTTTCTGATAACTTAATTCACATACATGTATCTGGAAAATGTTTCCTCGTTCTTACGCTTGGGTTCTGAAGAATCTAAAACCTTAAGACAAAATATATGCGCTTGTGCTTATTGTCGCATATGATGCTCACATTTTATTTTCCATCATTTAAATGAAAATGATGTTTTGTGTTTTTCCATTGAGAGCCTTGCAAATGATAGTTTTGGATGTATGAGATTTTTTCCTTGTTTGTGTTTACCGGATTTGTGGATTACACAAATAAGTGGCTTAAAAACCATTTGAGAAATGTCTCACTGGTGGTGAAATGTCCTTTGTGCTTGTGGAATGGTGACACCATTGATTGTTGTCACCATCGTCAATAATGATGGGTGAAAAATTGCCCATTGAACATTAAAAAGGCAGTGAAGGGTTGGGAACTTAGGTCGTGAAGGTTGTTCGATAGCCGATGGTTCAAGAGTCAACAACCTACAGTTCAAGAGGATGGAACGTTACCTAATAGTTGGAAAAATGTGGGATGAAAGTCGGTGAAACATGGTCCAATGCTGAGGATGGATTGTTCTCCAGAAACTTCTAAATTTCTGGAGAACATGCGGGAGAATGATGGGCGCGTGTAAGACATATGCCCACCATTCTCAGGTTTCTGGTTTCTAAAGACATGACTAGAACATGCACAAAGTTCATTGACTGCACGCGCTTGCATAAAGTTCCACAAGGGCAGCTGGCGCGTGCAGAAGTCTCTATTCAATTTTAATTAATGATACATATGCCCATTGTTCTCAGGCATTTGGTTTGTGAAGACATGACTAGAACGTGCACAGAGTTCATTGACTACACGCGCTCGCATAAAGTTCCACAAAGGCAGTTGGCACGTGCAGAAGTCTCTATTCAATTTTAATTAATTATTATTTTATTTTTCTAATTATTTTAAAAGCCTTAAATTTCATTTTAACTAATTTAATGGAGATTAAACTAATCTATGCTCCTACTAAAATTTAAAAGTTTCTTACTAAAATTTAAAAACAAATTTCAAAGGAACTATTATTAGGAAAAGTTTTGAATTTAATTTAATTTTTTAATAGTTGACTTATTAAATTAAATTTGTTATTAAATCAATAATTAGAATCAAGCAAAAGTTTTAAATAAGGGTTGATTTTGATGAAACCTTTTCGCCAGTAACTATGCTAAAATCCATCAGGATTTTGTTAGCTATGGCAACATATCATGATTATTAAATTTGGCAGATGAATGTCAAAATAACATTTCTCAATGAGAATTTGCAGGAGGATGTGTATATGATACAACTTGAAAGTTTTGAATCCAAGAGATTTCCTAATCAAGTATGTAAGTTGCAAAGGTCCCTTTATGAACTTAAGCAAGTGTCACGGAGTTAGAACATTTGTTTTAATGAGACATTCAAAGAGTATAATTTTATTAAAAATATGGATGAACTTTGTGTCTATAAGAAGGTTAGTGGGAGTGTAATTGTTTTCTTAGTACTATATGTGGACGACATATTGCAACCTAGAAATGACATACCTATGCTACAGTCTTTAAAGAATTGGTTATCCAAGAACTTCTCTACGAAGGATATAGGAGAAGTAGCCTATATTATGAGAATAAAGATCAATAGAGATAGATAAAAAAGGTTGCTTGGATTGTTCCAATCCACATACATAGATAAAGTGCTAAAGAAGTTTAGCATGAAGAATTTCAAAAGGGGATTCTTCCCTATGTCGCATGGGATTTTTCTCTCACAGAGTTTGTGTCTAAAGACACAAGCGGAGAGAGATAAAATGGATTGTATTCCTTATGCTTCAGCAATTGGATCAATCATGTATGTAATGCTATGTACTAGACCAGATGTTTTTTATGCTTTGAGCATAACGAGCAAGTTTCAGTTTAATCATGGTGAGGGTCATCGGATGATTGTAAAAAATATCTTAAAGTGCCTGAGAAGAACTAACTTTGTACTTTTAGTCTATGGAGGAGATGAACTGAGAGTTCAAGAATATTCATATGCTAGTTTCGAGTTAGATCCTGATGATAGTAGATCACAACCATAGTACATCTTCATTCTAAATTGTGGTGTGGTAAGTTAGAGAAGTTCCAAACAAGCAACCATTTCATATTCAAAATTTTATAATAAACATTGGCGCTTATCATCGCCAATGTACAAAAACAAAGAACTATCATTACTATCTCTTTTAACCATTATTATTATTACATTCATTTATAAGGATAAATTTTAAACATGGAGAACTAAATAGTTTATCCCCTTATGTATGTGCTAATAAATCATTTCCTCTTTGATGCATATGTTTTGTTTCTTCGTATTCACTTTACGTCTCAACATCAGAAGCTTGTGTCTCTATTAGCCTTTAATACAAACCTTGCTATCAATCTCGAGGTTCTAACAGTCGATGCTTGGGTTAATATCCTTGAACTCCCTTACTGTCATGTGATATTTATGTGCGAGTTTATAAAAAGTAACTCCTTCTGCAATGGTTATTGTTAAGAAAAATGACCTTTGATCAGATACTGGTTGAATTTAATAACCCAAAAAATAGTGACAAAAATAAAGGTAGACAAAATAAAATGGAAAAAAACACAACAATTTCTGTGGTTCAGTCAATATGACCTACATCCATGGCCAGAGATTGAGCAATTTTGCTAATATGTGGAGAATGTACACAAGAACAAAGGCTAGAACAAAAGGCTTTCAAAACTCATCAAATGTACAGAAAATAACTGAAGAAAGGATAAGAGGATTTGTAGGAAGGAGTGGGATAGTTTATAAGTCTGCAATCATCCCTTCTATTTATAGCTGAAGTCCAAGCATCTGTCCATTTCTTCAATCTATATCTCTGAGCTGAAGGCATGCAACGGTGGCCATTATTGTTGACAAAATGGAAAAGGCCAAGGCATGCAACTATGGCCATTATTGTTGAATAAATGGAAGAGGCCAAAGCATGCAACTAATAGCCATTACATTTGACTTATTAGAGGGGCCAAGGCATGTATATGCAATAAATCTCCACCTTGACTTAGTCCCGAACAATTAGTGATATACTCCACCTTCTTCGACAATTCTCCAAAAGGGCTATATCACCAACTATAAACAGTAATCAAGTCCAAGCATTGCTTGAACTTGTAAATTGGAAGAACCTTCATAAACATATCAGTAGGATTGTCCTTAGTGTTGATCTTCTGAGTAAGGACCTTCTTCTCTATAATAGTATCCAGAATGAAATGATACTTCACATCAATATGCTTCGTCCTCTTATGATACACTCTAACTGTCACAATAAACAGTAGTAATCCCTTGATGAAGGGATAACTCACCCAAAAAACCTTGCATCCATAATGCTTCTTTAATAGCCTCGGTAATTGCCATATATTCTACTTCAGTAGTAGACAAAGCCACTACATGCTGTAGAGTAACTTTCCAGCAAAGTTTTACTAGTTCTACTAAACTCCAAACAAAAGTTTGAAGTGCTCTTTAAGTATCTGAGAATCCATTTCTCCACCTGCCAATGTTCTTTGCTAGGATTAGCCATATATCTGCTAACGACACTAACAGCTTGTGAAATATCCAGACGAGTACATACCATTGCATACATAATACTGTCAACGACACTAGAATATGGAACTCGTGCCATATAATCTTCCTCTTCCTGTGACTATGGTGATTAAGTAGCAGATAGTCTAAAATGACTAGCAAAAGGAGTACTAACTGCTTTGGCATCTCGCGCCAAATCTCTCCAAAACTTTATTGAGATAATTCTCCTTGGTCAAGAATAATTTAATAGCTTCTCGATCACGTCTTATCTCCATTCCAAGAATTTTCTTTGCTGCTCCTAAATCTTTCATCTCAAATTCACCATAGAATAAGGCCTTCAAATGGTGAATATCTATGACATTCTTAGCAGCAATGAGCATATCATCAACATATAACAATAAATAGATGAATGAGACATCATCTATCTTCCCAAAGTAAACACAAATATCATACATGCTCCTGGGGAAATCATGACCCAACATAAATGAATCAAACCTCTTGTACCATTTTCTTAGGGACTACTTCAATCCATATAAGGATTTCTTCAACAAACACACATGATCTTCCTTTCCTGCAACTTCAAAATCTTTAGGTTGTTTAATATAAATCTGCTCATCTAATTCGCCATGCAGCAATGCTGTCTTGATGTAAAGTTGTTCTAATTTCAAATCAAAGATGGAAACTAACGCAAGTAATACACGAATAGAGCTATGTTTCACCACTAGTGAGAAAACATCATTAAAATCAACATCTTGTACCTGACTGTATCCCTTTGTAACTAAACGTATCTTGTACCTTGCATTTTCAATACCTAAAGTACCTTCTTTTTTTTTTTAAAGACCCATTTTCAGCTAACAATTTTCTTACACTTTAGCGGCTTCACTAGAACCCAAGTATCATTCTTGTGTAAAGATTCCATTTCTTCATTCATAACCACCACCCACTTATCAGCATCAACATTTGAAACTGCCTCCATATATATGGAAGGTTCATTGTCCCCACCCGTTTCTTGTGTCACTAATAAAGCATAGGAAACTAAATTTGCATACCTCTGTGGTGGTCGAATCTTTTTTCTTAATCTGTCTTTGACTATGGAATGTTCTTCTTCTTCTAGTTCATCTTGAACATAATCAGGATCTTGTTCATCAGTTTGATATATCTGATGTGAAGAAGACGTCTGTGAAGGATCTGAACTACCAATCTCTAACTCTACCTGTTTTTGTGTACTATCCTCTTTTTCTAAATTACAAGGATTATAAGACTCTTTTCTAGGATACAACATAGAGGACTCATCAAATGTAACATCCCTACTAATTACAAATTTAGGTGACTTAGGATTAGGACACCATAAATGATATCCTGTCACCTCTAAAGCATAACCGAGGAAAATACATTTCTTAGCCCTAGGCTCTAACTTTCCCTCATTTACATGCATATATGCTGGACACCCAAATATTCTTAAAGTAGAGTAATCAACAGGAGTACCTGAACAAACTTCCTCTGGAGTCTTGAAATTAAGGGGAGCACAAGGAGAGCGATTTACAATGTAGTAAGTTGCTGTAATGGCTTCTGCCCAAAAATCAAGTGTCAACCCTACATTAGAGATCATACACCGAGCCTTTTCCAAAAGAGTCCAGTTCATGCGCTCGGTGACTCCATTTTGTTACGGAGTCATTCTGATAGTGTGATGCCGAGCAATTCCTTCATTTTTGCAAAATTCATTGAATTCACCTCCACAAAATTCCAAACCATTATCTGTCCATAGCCGCTTGACATGTTTTCCTGTCTACTTTTCAATCAAAACTTTCCATTGCTTAAAGGTTAAGAAAACATCATTTCTATGTTTTAAGAAATACACCCAAACCTTCCTTGAATAATCATCAATAAAAATCAACATATACTGGGCACCACCTTTAGATGGAACAAGAGAGGGCCCCAAAAGATCATAATGAATATAATCCAAACTACCTTTAGTTTTGTAAACAACTGGAGAATTGAAACTAACTCATTTCTGCTTCCCAAAGATACAATGCTCATAAAAGTCCATCTTACCAGTACTTTGACCACAAAGTAGGCCTCTCTTGCTTAACAATGTTAAACCTTTCTCACCCATATGTCCCAAACGTATGTGGCATAATTTGGTAATGTCACCATCAACAGAGACTACCATAACACCTATTACTTTAGATCCCTGCAAAACATACAAACTACCAAACCTGCAAGCTTTCATCAATACAAGAGCACCTTTAGAAATATTCAAAACTCCACTTTCAACTCTCAAGGTTGCCCAAAGAGATGAGATTTTTCTTCAAATCAGGAACGTGTCTAATGTCAGTGAGTGTTCTAATGATACCATAATATATTTTGATCTGGACTGTACCTTTACTGACAACTTTATAGGCAACATTATTACCCATCAAAACAATTCCACCATTTAATAACTCATAAGTGGAAAAATACTCTCTATCAGGACTCATGTGGTAAGAAAAACCCGAATATAAAATCCACTCCTTATTAGACCTAAGTTTATCTTCTATGGCTACAAAGATAACAAGAGAAGCTCTGATACCAGTTTGTTAAGAAAAATGCCCTTGGATCGAATACCAGTTGAATTTAATAGCCTGAAAAATAGTAACAAAAATAAAGGTAGACAAAATAAAATGAGACAGAATACAAAGATTTACGTTATTCTGTCAATATGACCTACGTCCATGGCCGGAGGGTGAGTAATTTTACTAATATGTGGAGAATGTATACAAGTTCAAGGACTGGAACAAAAGACTTTCAAAACTCATCAAATATACAGAAAATAACTAAAGAAAGGATGAGAGGATTTATACGAAGGAGTGGGATAGTTTATAAATCTCCAACCACCCCTTCTATTTATAGCTGAAGTCCAAGCATCTATCCATTTCTTCAATCTATATCTCTAGGGTGAAGGCATGCAATGATGACCATTATTGTTGACAAAGTGGAAGAGGCCAAGGTATGCAACAGTGGCCATTATTGTTGAATAAATGGAAGAGGCCAAAGCATGCAACCAATAGCCATTATATTTGACTTATTAGAGGGGCTAAGGCATGTGCATGCAACAGTTATCTTCTCCGTACATAAAGAGCTGGTTTCTACAACTTGTGGATATGCTTTTAGTTCAACTTCAAATGGATAATTTGGTATGAAAATTATTGATAACAATTATAAATAAAAAATGAACTGGAGTTTTAATAAGAAACACGGACCAGTTTCTTTCTATACATATGAGGACTCCAACAGAATATACGAATAACTAGGTGAATCATAGTATTAACTAAATTTGGAAGACTTACCTTCAAACAATCTGCTTTCGGCCATGAAGACAATGATAAGGAAGAAGAACACTGGTTTGACCATAGCTTCCATCTTTTTCTCATATTTTTGTTTTCTTAATTTAATTTTTCTTAATGTTCTCTGCTTTTCTCATTATGTTTTCTTGAAATATAAACCACATTTGATCATTCCTATATATAGAGAAAATTCAATGAATGTAACAAATCCAAGTACTTTGCAGGCTACATAGCTGGGTAAGCCCCGTATTTATGCTTCCAGTAGAGGCAATTGCCGTGGATGATTGCTAACGTATGAAAATTGGAATGGAATTTGTCAATACCTTGTTTCCATTCGGATAATTAAAGAACTCGTACTTGTACACAATTATTCTTCCTATCGAGAAGTTCTTGATCATTTTTTAAGGATAGATGGACTATGAAGGACTATAGATGAATTTCTTAGAAGTGATTGTTTTCACTATCAAACGATAAGATAACTATGTTAAACCTGAAGCACTTTAGAAACATGGAGCATAACAACATTCACCATTACTAGAAAGAGCTAAAGAATGGATCCTCCAAACTAACCAAATTCACACTCTTGCAGAATAACTGAACCAATTATATCTTAGTTAAATGTTTTGTATGTTTGCAGCATGTGACAAAGGTATGCATATTGTTTACAGCTAATCGATTGGATGCAAAGCATATACATATTGGTAATGATGTCGCCTGCAACCAAATTCAAAAGAAATCACTTCCGTTAATACACTTTAAAGTAATAACAGTAAGCGCATATCATTCCCACGAGGAATTTTAATGACAACAAAGTTATAAATTCAAATGGAACAAAGTAACAAAATTGTGTGTGGGGGGGTTTTAATTCACACAATATGAGAAAAAGTATAAAAAAATTGCAAATCGAAAGCAATAATTGAATATGAAAAATTATTGGAAAAATACCTTGGTTTCAGGTCACCGATGTTATCACACTAATATGGATCCTCGACATAAAATTACAATCATTAATAAATATTCATTGGGAATATTTTATCTTAAGGGAAAAAACTAGAAACATGTATCTTAGCATTCTTATTAAACAACAACTCAGATACGATCGTAGGTTTAATTGAATAATAGCTTTACGAACCAAGAATGAGCAAGAAAAAAACATGTACGACATGCAATCAATCAAGCGAATATCTCCTTAGAATTTTCCGACTCTAACGTAGAGAAGACAATCCTAATTGCTGCTTGTGGTTAACGAAACTGAACTTCATATTTTGTTAACCTAGCGATTGAACACATTAATACCTAGTTGCGCACCTAGAAACCAATGAATTCAATTAGAAAGAGCATATCGGAAGATATTCAATGTTTATTAACAATGTAAACTTTATTCAAAACATCTCACATATATTAGCGGATAACACGGATCCCCTTAACCAAGACAAAAAGTTTAGCTACTCATACTAGAATTGAAAACGAAAGAAATAACAAAGCTTAAAGTCTTCATCCCTGATTCTTTACTGAAAAACACGAAAATACTAATGGGGAAAGTGCAGAAAACATAAAAAGACTGAAAGAAAATAGCAGAAACGAAAATATCTAAAAGCTAGCCTCCTCTGAATAGTGATCTTCTCTCCTTTTATGCTTATTTTTCCGATTTCCCTCCTATCTTTCCTTGATTCTTGTTCGATACTGTATCCTCCAATTTTAGGTGGTCAATCCCCTTGAAAGATGGCAATATAATCTTCAAAGATTATGAGAATCTCGAATTTGACTTTTAAAAATTACTCTGCAGATTTATTCCATCTTTGGGCATTCCCATGCTTAGTCACTGAATTGTTGTCAAAATAGGAATTTCGGATTTTCTTCATTCTTTTGCATCTTTTTTATTTAATTTTGCCTTGAAGGTGTTGAAAATCATCTTCAAACAATTATAAGAATTCCAATAATTTCGGATAATAATTTCATCACATTAAAGATAATTAAATATCAAATAACAGCAAATTGATGACTTAACAAATTCCCCCATACTAAAACTTTGCTTGCCCTTGAGCATACATGTCAAACCACTACACTCAGTCAATTCATCCTTCCCAAGATCAAGCGCACACAATCAATTAACTTGGGCCAAAGAGACTTAAGTTGCAACACATATCATAATCGCTTTTCACCAATGCAAATAAACGAAGTCAAAATAAGACATCTTTGTTCAAAAGCAAACATGAAATCAAAATGAATTCTTCTTACGAATTTCTCTTTTACACTCAAGTGTTTGACGGAAAAGTGTTTTTCTCAAATCTCACTCTAACATGTTGCACTACCATAGGCTTGCAATTTCACCAATTATCATTCATTCAGATCACATGAGCTAATAGATCATAAGGAATTTATTCAGGGTTATAATGGGACCAGGTTCACAGGTTAGGTAAAAACATGACAAAGGGTTAATCACAAGCATTCACAAAGCATCAAGTAAAAGGGGCATGCAAACTAAAATTCTAAGAGAAACATGAATGGAAAGGGATACAACTACTCATTACTAACTAGTACCACTATACTGTATTCTTTTTTTGTTCTTCTTTTTTTCTTTTTCCCTTTTATTTTATTTTCTTTTCTTTTCCTTTTTCTTGAATACACTAAAAAAAAGGGAAACAATAAAAACAAGAGAAAATAACAAAACATGAGTAGAAGTACCTACAAAAATATCTCAGAATATAATATAGCACAAAAGTCCCAAATTACTCAATGTTTCATTCAACTTATGATAAGGTAAGGATAATGGGGTTTTTGGGTTTTAAAAATAAGGTGATTGATTGAAAAACAAGGAAAAAGGCTAAAAAATGTTTTCAAAGGGAATATCAATAGGTGGGTCAATTTTAAGCTAAGCGTGTAAAAATAAGGAAGGCCTTAATCATTTTTATATCCCATTTGATCAAACAAATTTAAACTGGTTCCATGCAAGTTCTGAAGGCAACATGAATAGAGGAGCATCACACCATTCAAAGAAATAGCATGACATAAAAATGATGTCATTTAGGTTCAAACATCGCTTACAGGTTTAATTCAAGAATTCACCTTAATTCCACAATTTATCTCTTCACTCAAATGTCGCAATTTTGACCAAGCCTATAAGATCAGTTATTTCAATCAATCAACATACTTCCTCTTAAAACTCACTTAGCCTAAATTAATGTCATGCATGTACCTAATCTCATCAAACTACTATGACAAAGCTTCATGGATTAACATAAACAACCACATGCAAAAATAAAACCACCCAAGAACTAAAAATTTGCATAAAAAATTCCCCCACACGAAACCCAACATTATCCTCAATGTTAAAGAAGCATAAAAAAATAAAGGAAAAGTTAAAGAAAGCTTCTCTATTGGCGAAGTGCCGAATCAAGGAGTTGGCGGATGTGGCGGTTGAAATCCTTCATGCTCCCAGTAGGCCATCAAATTGTGCTCCAAATAGTGCATTGTCCGTTTGATCTTACTAAGACCAGATTCCAAATCAGTGTCTTGTTGTTGGAGGTTACTAGGTTTAGCTGGTGGTGCCCGACTTCGTACGGTGGAAGTTCTTGTTGTGGGAAAAGTAGTTGAGCCGGGAATGGTGAAAGCAAAGTGACCACGGCTAAGATCCATAATGCCCATCTTGCACAAACAATCTAAATCTAGTGGCTTTATACCACAAGCCATATTCATATCAGTGTTATCAAGATCTAACACTTCCAAAATAATCGCTAATTATGTGATATAAGACCCAAGAATCAAAGGTTTAGATTTCTTTTGCAAAACGAATTGAAATTGTGTCATAAACCAAAAACCCAAATTTACCAGAATGTGTCTATCCATGCACCACAGGAAATAAAATTCTATTTTTGACAACGTTCCTGCAGCATCTTTACGAAAAGAAAAATTGAATGCCAACAGCCTATGGATAATTTTAAAAATAGGATTTTGAAGAAAAGAACTTTAGAAATGCTAGCATTATAAGGATGTGGATCGACAGACCATTGACTCCATAACTCTGAGGCATTGAAATCTTAATGAAAATCACATTGATCATTACAAAACAACTCATTTTCAATTTCAGTATCCGAAACAAAACCCATGGCAACATTGAATTCAGCAATCAAAAATACAAATTCCTTTCCCATCAATTGAAATTCAACAGCCTCTTTCGTATACACATCAAACTCTTTATCACAATTGAATTGGTAGGTGCTATAAAATTCTTCGGTTAATTCAACAAAGGCAGGGCAATTTATTCTAGCAAAAGCACTCCATCCAAAGGAACCCATCAATTATAGGAAAGAATCATAAACATTCAAGGCTTCAAGTGTGTCGGAAAGAATAGACTTACATGGATAAATTTTGTGTTCACTTAGCTGTTAGAATCGGGTTGTATCTTCAGGAAGTACGAAAGAGGTGTGGCCACAAACTTGAGTGCTGCATTTGCTTTTGTTTTCAACCTCCTAACCTCTCCTCGTCCTTTGGCGTGTTCTTTGTGGTGGGGGGTTGAAAGTTGGCATTGGGGCTGTGGTAGAACGTGAGTTGGTGGTGTTGGAAGTGGGTTGTGATGGAGATAAGTTAGCAGCAAATTGTATGGGTGTGGTAGTCTTCGGGAGTCACTTTTTTCCCTGGGCATTGTGCTAATTCCGTGGAGACCACCTGTAATTGCACAAAATCAGAACACAAATACAAAAAAAAAAGTGAGAGCTGATGAGTAAGTAGGCAAAGAAACATGAGATTTGCGTGAATTCTTAGTGAAAAGATGAAATTGATTGACTAAGGGGAGATTGTGGAGAGTAGCGGTAACTAGAGAGTGAGGAGAAGAGATGGAATTTGGGGCAAAACAAAGAGGGGGAAAAATAGAGAGGGAAAGAAGGTAGTGGCGGTAAGCCAAAAATTTTCATTTTTTTCAAGGAAAAGATGAAAAATAAAAATGACAGAAATTAAAATGTGAATTTAAATTCCTGACTAAGGAAATAAACATAATAAACTGAAAATAAAAATTGTTAAAAATAAATAACATGAACACACTTGAAAAATTTACGAGTTTCCCC
Source organism: Erythroxylum reticulatum (assembly GCA_025504915.1). Lineage (NCBI taxonomy): Eukaryota > Viridiplantae > Streptophyta > Magnoliopsida > Malpighiales > Erythroxylaceae > Erythroxylum > Erythroxylum reticulatum. The sequence continues at coordinate 2,995 of JANSVA010008328.1, read as the reverse complement.
GAATGTGCTTTTTTAAAGTCATTAGCTAGACATGTTTTGTTACTTACTTGGTTAGAAATAGGTTGGGGTTACCAACTCGATTTCTTCCACTCGCTCAACTGAAAAGTTTTCATAATACGATTTCAGGCGATGTCTATTAACTTTAAATACCTTAAAGGTATCTAAACTTTGAATTTCTAACGCATCATGAGAAAAAAACGTTACACACAATAAACAGTCCAAGCCAACGAGATCATAATTTTCCTGGAAATAACTTAAGCTTTGAATTATAAAGAATAACCTTTTTTCCAATAGAAAAATGTTTCCTAAAAATCATTTTATCATGAAAAGCCTTAGTTTTGTCCTTATAAATTTTTGCATTTCATACGCCTCGTTACGAATCTCCTCTAATTCTTGCAGTTGCAACTTCCTACTGTTACTAACCTCCAATTGATCCATATTCAACTGCTTCATAGCCCAATAAGCTTTATGCTCAATTTCCACAAGTAAATGACAAGGCTTAAGTAAAACTAACCTGTAAGGCAACATGCCGATAGGAGTTTTGTATGCAATTTGGTATGCCTACAAAGCATTATCCAATTGTAGACTCTAATCCTTTCATTTTGGATTCATCACTTTTTCTAGTATGGACTTGATTTCTCTATTAGATACCTCAGCTTGCCTACTTGTCTGCGGATGGTAGGCGGTAAAGACTCGATGTGTGATACCACATCTTTTCATCAAAGCTTCAAAAATCTTGTTACAAAAATGGGTTCCTCGATCGCTAATGATAGCTCGAGGCATTCCAAGCCTGACAAAAACATTTGATTTAACAAAATCAACAACAGTTTTAGCATCGTCAGATAAAGTAGCCTTAGCTTCGACCCATTTCGAAACGTAATCTACTGCCAACAAAATGTAATTCTTACCGAAAGATGAAGGGAAAGAGCCCATAAAATCTATTCCCCACACATCAAAAATCTCACATACCAGAATGTTCGCAAGTGGCATTTGACTTCTCGAGCCCAAGTTACATGTTCTTTGACAACAATCGCAAGACTTGCAAAACATATAAGAGTCATAAAATAACTTAGGCCAAAACAGTCCACATTCTAAATTTTTTCAAGCAGTTCTTTTAGGACCAAAATGTCCCCCACACACAGATGAATGACAAAAATGTAAAATAGATGGAATTTTATCATCTGTGATGCATCATCGAACAATCTGATCAGAATAAAATTTCCAAAGGTGAGGCTCATCCCAAACATAATATCTAGCCTCTCGTTTGATTTTATCTGTCTCAGCTCTAGATAAATCACTAGGTAAAGACTTAGTTACCAAAAAGTTCACTATGTCCGCATACCAAGGAATTACCTGTTGAATTACCAAGAGACTATCATCTGGAAATTTGTCGTGAAGAACATCAGCTGCGGTACTTGGTGCGATCCTGCTGAGGTAATCGGCCACCAAATTTTTAGCTCTTTTCTTGTCACGAATTTCCAAATCAAATTCTTGGAGCAATAATATCCATCGAATTAATCTTGGCTTTGCTTCTTTCTTGTTTACCAAATACTTCAGAGCTGCATGGTCTGAATAGATGATTACCATTGTCCACAACAAGTATGACCAAAACTTTTCCAATCCAAGGACTACCACTAAAAACTCCTTCTCCATCGTAGCATAATTTTTTTGGGCATCATTAAGTGTCATAGGAGTATAATAAATAATATGAGGTACCTTGTCCACTTTTTGGCCCAAAACGATGCCAACTGCATAATCTGAAGCATCGCACATCAACTCAAAAGGCATGTCCTACTATGGTGGCTGAATAATCGACGCTATAGTAAGTCGCTCCTTGAGTTCATCAAACGCCCTTTTGCATGGCTTGTCGAAATCAAATTTCACGTCTTTTTAGAGCAATCTACACATGAGTCGTGCAATTTTGGAGAAATCCTTGATAAATCGCTGATAAAATCCTGCATGACCAAGAAAAGAACGGACTTTCCACACATTTACAGGGTAAGATAAAGATCGAATAACATCTATCTTAGCCCTATCGACTTCAATTCCTTTCGATGAAACAGTATGGCCCAAAATAATGCCTTGATCAACCATGAAATGACACTTTTCATAATTTAAAACCAAATTAGTTTCAATGCAACATTTTAGCACTTTTTCAAGGTTGACAATGCACGTTTCAAAAAACTCCTCATATACCGTGAAATCATCCATAAAAATTTCCATGCAATTTTCTACAAGATTGGAAAAAATACTTACCATACACTGTTAAAAAGTCGCGGGTGCGTTGGACAATCCACATGGCATTCTTCGATTAGCAAAAGTGCCGAATGGACATATGAAGAATGTCTTCTCCTAATCCTTAGGTTCCACCAAAATCTGATGATACCCTAAATAGCCATTTAAATAACAATAGTGAGATTTACCCACAAGTCTTTCAAGCCTCTGATCAATAAATGGAAGTGTAAAATGATCTTTTCTAGTAACTAAATTTAGCTTCCTATAATCTATACATACCTTCCAACCATTTTGAACACGAGTCGGTATTAACTCACCATTGCTATTTTCAATCACAATCACACCAGTTTTCTTCCGTACTACCTGAACCGGACTTACCCACTTACTATTTGAAATCAGATAAATGATGCCCACGTCAAGAAGCTTCAAAATCTCTTTCTTCACCACTTCCATCATGGGTGGGTTTAGACGAAAGTGGTTGCCTCAGCTCCTTCACTTTATCTTCCATCAAAATTCGGTGCATGCAGAGAGTGGGGCTAATACCTTTCAAATCAGCTAATGTCCAATCGAAAGCTTCTTTATTCTCCTTCAAAACGTTAACTAGCTGGCTTTCCTACACATCTGAAAGTTTATTAGAAATAATAAGAGGCAATGTGTCTTTCTCACCCAAAAAGATGTATTTTAGATGACTAGGTAAGCTCTTTAATTCCAATGTTGGTGGGCTGGTCAACGATGGCAACAATTTATCCACCCTCTTGGA
>JANSVA010008319.1:0-15993 GCA_025504915.1 Erythroxylum reticulatum | reverse complement strand
CCCCCCCCCCCCCCCCCCCCCCCCCCCCCCCCCCCCCCCCCCCCCCCCCCCCCCCCCCCCCCCCCCCCCAGAAAGACCAATAGTTTCTATAGCCCCATCATTTCAAGAAGAAATTATAATAGAATTAGCTCTACCTTAGATCAAAATGGATAAGTTATTTGGAAGTAGGAAGATCTCTTTAATAAAGTGGATAGTTACTTCCATAAATAATCAGGAGAACCCTCTAACTCTTACTTATCTATGGAGGTAATAAAAAAATTTGTTAACCATTCAATCTTTATAGATCAATATAAATTTCTCGTAAGACAATTCAACCCTGTAGATGTTGAAACAACCTTGTTTTTTAAGAATACCAACAAAACCCCTAATCTAGATGGCTTCGATGTGTTTTCTTAATAAAGAAAACATTTCACTTAGTGAAGGATGGACTGACTAAGTTTGCATTTGAATTCTTCACCAAAAGGGACAATGTAAGAGGCAGTAAACAAAACTTATGTCACTCTAGTGTCTAAAACTCTAAATCTAAATTCTTGAGTCAATATAGACTTGTTTTATATTGCAAATTAATTTACAAAATCATCTTAAAGATGTTAGCTAATAGGTTTAAAAAGTTCCTTGTCTCCATCACCAACCATTGTTAATGTGTATTCATAAAAGAAAGGAATAAAAGGGACAACATCCTTCGTAGACCAGAATTCTTTAAGAATTAACATAAAAAGATATGGTCCAAAAAGTTACGCAATGAAAATTGTTTTCCAAAAATTTGTTGACACCATCAGTTAGGGTTTTATTCAATACACTCTTAAAGCTTTTGACTTCCCCTTGTAGTTTAAGATATGGATCTAGCAATGCGTTGAAACTACTTTCTTCTACATTATTTGTAATATAGACCCAACTAGCTTTATCAAAAGGGAAAAAAAAGCTTAGACAAGGAGGCTTTATTTCTCCATAACTCTTTTCTTGATGCATAAAAGCTCTTAATATGTTGATATTCTTCAAAATATAGAAGGAAAATAAATTCTCTTATCATCATAAATTCATGAAGTTGTAGTTTATTAGTCTAAACTTTACAGACAATCTCCTACTATTGTATAGAGCCAACATTAATTCAATGTTGATCCTTATGAACTCCCTCCTTATCTTTAATCACCTGTTAGGTATAGCCATTAACGAAGCCAAAAGTCAGTTAATTCTCTTACCAAACACAATTCATTAGGCTTAGTAGTTCAACTCTTTGACATGATTGAACATTATAGGATCTTTATTAAAATATCTTAGCATTACTATTAGTCTTTTTTGCTTCTATAACTTTAAACTCACGTGCTTGTCATGTGGCTTTTATTTATTTGTTTTCTTTTCAGTTTAAACAAAATAGATCAAGTCTTTAGGGATTCAACATTTGTTTTTCTCGTGATATCAAGCACTACTTCAGTTGTTGCTATAGTGCTATCGTGTTTGCGTCGATTTCTGTTTTCAGTTCAGTCCAGCACTATAAAATGTAAAGCATTACCTTTACATCTATAGACTTCTTCTTTCTCTTTCAGTATTCTTCTTTAATAGAAATTTTATCTTTATTTATGTGTTTTCGACTTTTAAATTTTCAATTAGTATTAGAGCCCCATTCTTGAAGGGCCTGTGAGATGGAATCTGAGGGGAATTTTTCTCCAACTGCTCCGATCATTTTTGATGGTGAAAACGATGAAATTTGGGCAATCAGAATGGAAGCCCATATGGATGCCCTAGATCTTTGGGAAGCTGTGGAAGAGGATTATGTTGTTGCTCTGCTGCCTGCAAATCCCACCATGACCCAAATAAAAAATCACAAGGAGAGGAAAACCAGAAAATTGAAGGCCAAGGCTTATTTGTTTGCAGCTGTTTCAAACATAATCTTTACTAGAATTATGTCTCTCAAAACAGCAAAGGAAGTTTGGGATTATCTTAAGGAAGAATACGCTGGAGATGATAGGATTCGAGGCATCAAAGCTCTCAATCTTATAAGGGAGTTTGAGCTGCAAAGAATGAAAGAGTCAGAGACAACCAAAGAATACTCTGAAAGACTGCTTGATATTGTCAATAAAGTAAGATTGCTTGGTACTTCTTTTGTTGATTCTAGAATTGTTTAAAAGATTTTAGTTACTGCATCTGAAAACTATAAAGCATCAATTGCCTCTTTGGAGAATACAAGGGATTTGTCCACAATCACCTTGGCAAAGTTATTGAACTCTTTTCAGGCTCAAGAGCAGAGGCGATCTATGAGGTAGAATGGTTTCATTGAAGGAGCCCTTCCATTCAGGCATTATGCAGAAATGGACTTTCAGAAGAAGCAAGATGGTTCAAAAGATGAGCAAACCTCAGTTGACCGTAATCGTGGCAAAGGTGGAAGCTCAAAAGAATGTCCTCCTTGCAAACATTGTGGAAAAATAGGTCATCCATCATACAAATGTTGGAGAAGACCAGATGCTAAATGTAAGAAGTGCAATCATCTTGGACATGAAGCTGTAATTTGTAAAAACAAGAATCAGGAAGTTGATGCCCAAGTTGCTGATCAAGATGAAGATTGGATTTTTGTGGCAACATGTTTTTCCACCAGGTGCAGTTCTGAAAGTTGGCTGATCAATAGTAGTTGTACAAACCACATGACTTATGACATAACACTCTTTAAGGAGTTGAATCTCACTGAGATCACTAAAGTCAGAATTGGAAATGGTGTCTACATTCTAGCAAAAGGAAAGGGAGCCATTGCAATTACAACAATGTCAGGTATAAAAACTATTTCTTATGTTCTTTTTGTGCCTGACATTGATCAAAATTTGTTAAGTGTGGGTCAGCTAGTTGAAAAAGGATTCAAAGTAATGTTTGAAGATCGACATTGTGACATTTATGATGCAAAAAGGGGAGCAGGTTCTACGTGTTAAAGTGAGGGGTAAAAGCTTCTCGTTCGATCCAACATAAGAGGAGCATGTTGTTTTTTTTGTAGAAACCAGCATCACTGAAATTTGGCATAAGAGACTTGGCCATTGTCATACTTAGCGAATGCTAGAAATGAAAAAGAAAGATATGATAAGGGATCTACTAATGCTTACTGATCACTTGCCAAATTGTTATGCCTGTCAGTTTGGTAAACAAACCAGATTGCCCTTTCCAAACTCAACTTGGAGAACCTCATAAAAGTTGCAATTAATTCATACAGATGTTGCTGGACCACAAAGACTCCATCCCTTCAAAATAGACTCTGCTTTATTTTATTTATTGATGATTTTATAAGAATGTGTTGGATTTTCTTCTTGAAATACAAGTCAGAAGTGGATGGAGTTTTCTGGAAGTTCAAGAATATGGTGGAGAACCAAAGTGGCCGTAAAATTCAAGCTATAAAGTCTGATAATGGGACCGAATACACCTTATCTCAATTCAATTCTTTCTGTGAAGAAGCTGGCATTGAACACCAATACACAGCCCCTTATACGCCACAATAAATCAGAGTCAGTGAGAGGAAGAACAGATATGTGATGGAGATGATGAGATGTATATTGCATAAGAAGAATTTGCCTAGAAGTTTTTAGGCAGAGGCTGTCATCACAGCCGTATTTCTTTAAAATTGACTTCCAAGCAAGGCATTGAAGGATCAAACACCATTTAAGGCCTGGTATGGTTTTAAGCCTTCATTGAAATTTCTTAAAGTGTTCGAAAGTGATTGTTTTGTTCATGTTCCACAGAATAAGCGTGACAAACTAGACAAGAAAGACATTCCTGGTATTTTTGTCGATTACAACTTAGTTTCTAAAGCTTATAAAGTTTATCATCCACAAACTGGAAAGATGACTATTACCAACGATTTTCATTTTAATGAAGAGGAGCAGTGGGATTGGAATGACTCACCGGGACTTCTACAAGAGCTTAGTCTTCCTAAAGAGTAGTCGAAAGACAAATGGATGGAGGAAAACATTGATGATTCACTAGTTAGAGGATCCAGGTCATTATTTGAAATTTACCAAAGATTTAATGTGGCAGTATATGAGCCAGCTGGACATGAAGAAGCTCTTGGAGATCCAAAATGGAAAAAAGCAATGGAGGAGGAGATGTTAATGATTCAAAAGAATAAAACATGGGAATTAGTTAAGAAACCAGTTGACAGAAAAATCATAGGAGTGAAGTGGTGTTCAGAACGAAGTTAAATGCAAATAGCTCCATCAACAAACATAAGGCTATACTTGTTGTTAAGGGTTACACCTAGATTTTTGGTGTTGATTACTCAGACACCTTTGCTCCTGTGGTTCGATTAGATACAATCAGAATGCTTCTAGCTGTTGCTGCTCAAAAGGGTTGGAAAGTATTTCAATTAGATGTCAAATATGCTTTTTTAAATGGTGTTCTGCAAGAAGAAATATATGTGGAGTAGCTCGCTGGCTTTGATGTGCAAGGTGAAGAAGATGAAGTCTACTTGCTCAAAAAGGCTCTTTATGGTTTAAAACGGGCACCTAAGGCCTGGTACAGTAAGATAGATGATTATTTGCAAAACTTAGGCTTGGAAAAAAGCTTATTAGAGGCAACTCTTTATGTTAAACATAAGGACAATACTAGTCTTATAGTTTCTCTTTATGATGATGATATCTTGGTGATAGGAAATAATGCCTTGCTAATTGAGAAATTCAAACAAGAAATGGAGAAGGTTTTTGAAATGATGGATCTTGGCCTCATGAACTACTTTCTTGGAATGGAGATTACACAAAGACAAAATGAAGTACTCATTTGTCAGAAGAAATATGTCAAAGAAATTTTAAAGAAATTCAAAATGGAGGAATGAAAAGCTGTTGCTACACCCATAGATCAAAAAGAGAAGCTGAGCAAGGGAGATGGAACCAAGAAAGTTGATGAAGGCTACTACAGAAGCTTGGTTGGATGCCTTATGTACCTTATTGCCACCAGAGTTGACATTTTATTTGCTATAAATCTCTTATCTCACTTTATGCATTGTGCTAATGAGTTACATTTAATTGCAGCAAAGAGAGTGTTAAGGTATATTAAATGTACAATCAGTTATGGAGTCAAGTTTGGAAAATGAAATGATTTCAAGCTATGTGGATTCTCAGATAGCGACTGGGTTGGTTCTGTTGATGACATGAAAAGTACATCGGGCTATTGTTTTGGTTTTGGCTCAGGTTTTTTCTCTTGGTGCTCAAAGAAACAAAAGATTGTTGCATAATCTAAAGTAGAAGCTGAGTTTATTGTAGCTACAACAGCAGTTAATCAAGTTTTATGGATAAAGAAGCTTATGTGTGATCTGAATATGGAGTAGAAAAATGGTGTGGAGATCTTTGTTGACAATCAAGCAGCAATTGCAATCTCTAACAATCCAGTTTTTCATGGAAAAACAAAGCATTTCAACATCAAATTGTTCTTCTTGAGAGAAATACAGCAGAATGGAGGAGCAACTCTGGTTTACTGCAAAACTGAAGATCAAATAACTAATCTGTTCACAAAATCACTTCCAGTTAATAATTAGAGAGAATATTTATATATACTTAGATAGGATATACTTAGAGAGAATTAGATGTTTATGATATATTTAGATCTAATTATTTTTAGATACTCTCATTTTTGTTATAACATAATGTTATCACAAATCTTTATTTACTTTATTTATTATTATTTATTTTATGATATGATTATCGGAATGGTATAATATTACTTAAAGTTTAAGAATCCAATAACATAAAAAAAACCTTTGCGGGCGAATATTTACTCTTTCAGTATTTATTTTTATTTCATTTGTAGGGTTAATCCATGATCGCTCCGAATGCATGGATTGTTTCCTGGTTCGTTTCGCCATCCTGTCCAATAAATCATTAAGAATCTTTTTCTTTTTATTTAATAAAATTTTATGTATTCATAGATTCCGCCGTTCCCATCACTTCTCAATTAATGCTTAGGTCTCAATTTTGACAATGAAGCCCTATTAATCAAATTCGATTAAATTTTTTCTTGAGTCAATCCTCTCAATCTTTATTGGCTCGAGGCTTTTGATTTTTTTTTTCTTTTGTTCTATGAAGAGTTTTATTTAATTATATAATAAGGCAGAAAATTGGAGTTTGCAGTAACAAAAGCAAGGAAGAGTATTAGTTTTTTTTTTTTTTTTGCTTCTATAACTTCAAACTCACGTGCTTGTCATGTGGCTTTTATTTATTTGTTTTCTTTTTAGTTTAAACAAATTAGATCAAGTCTTCAGGGATTCAGCAGTTTTTTTGTTCTCTTGATATCAAGCACAACTTCAGTTGTTGCTATAGTGCCGTCGTGTTTACGTCGATTTCTATTTTTAGTTCAGACCAACACTATAAAATGTAAAGCATTACCTTTACATCTATAGACTTCTTTCTCTTTCAATATTCTTATTTAATAGAAAATTTATCTTTATTTATGTGTTTTCCACTCTTAAACTTTCAATTGCCATTACCATTAAAAGATTAACATAGAGGGATTAGAAGCCTTTTTTCTGAAGTTGTCCATAGAAGAATAAGTAACTAGAGCAATAGATGTCTCTCCTTTACTGGTAGGCTTCAGTTGATAACGTCTAAACTAAACAACATGTAGGCTTTTAAGTTCTCTAACTTCATAGTCCCAAAGAATCTCATAAAAGGAATAGAGAAGTTGATGAAGAATTTCCTCTATTCTGGTACTATGCACAACTATAAAGGAACAAAAGTTAGGTGGTATCATGTGTGCTTACCTAAAGAAGAAGGGGGTTTGGGTGTTAAACCCATTAGAAGAATAAAAAAAGTTCTACTTGCAAGAAGAGTTGAGACTAGTCATTGATAAAAAAGCAATTTGGGTCAAATCGATACATATGCACTTAAAAGGTGTAAGTTTCTAGATAAAGAAATCAAAGGCCAAATTTTCTTGGACAATAGTAGATCCTCAACTTAAGAGCTACGTAGAGTATTCAACAAAGACAAAGATTAGTAATAAATAAATAACTTCTTTTTGGTAAAATATTTAGAATGAAATCAGGCCTCTATACCTAGTTTTAGAGCTCTAAAACACTCGATGTATATTATTCAGGACAATGCTTTAGTAAAGGAGATTATGTAAGAATGGGAATGGATTTATAGTGCTTGGAGGGTGACAATAGTGATGGAAAATGCCCCTAATTATAGACCAAACACAATCGAAGAAGATAAGACTATCTAGCTCTTGTATTAATATGGAGTTTTAAGATAAGTCTTACAAAATTTGTGATAATAACTCAATCGTAGAAAGTTCCATAATATATGCTAGTCTAGTGTGAGACGAACCTTCCAAATGCCTTTTTCATCCTCTGGTTGGCTATTAGGAATAAGCCCAGAACAAAAGACCGACTAAAAGAGTTCATCAACAACATCAACTAGAGGCGTACCTCATGTAATTGGTAAAATGAAATTGCAAAACACATTCTTCAAATGCCACTTTACCGAGAAGCTTCTAACAAATTTACAACACCTATTCTCAATTAGAAGATTGGGAACAGATAATGCAGTTGGTAGCTTTCCTTATTAATTTAAATAAAGCAGATGGTAAGTTACTCAAGATAGTCTTTGGTTATACAATTTATGCAATATGGAGAAAGACAAATGACAGGATTTTTGACAACAAACATATGGAATCAAGCTTCGATAGATAACATCATCGCCTGGATAAGGGAAATTGTTCTCAAAGACTAGGAATCTACAATGAAGTGTAGAAATAGCCGAAAGATGGAATATCCCCTGTAACTATTCAATATATGGAGGATTAATTAGATAAAGAGGGAAGACCAGTGAGTTACGATGCAGTACACACCAGCAGCAGTGAAGCTAAACACCAAGAAAATGCCTGAACTATGCAAACCAGGGAATTGTTCCATAAGAATTAAAAGGACTCCATTAGCACTCTAAACTTCTTGAGTGGAGGACCATGTTTAATAAAGTTAACTTGTTTTGATTTACTAGCTAAGATCCTCTACGACCTGTAAGTCCTTGTTTTGGTGTTACGTAGTTCTAATATGTTAATGTAAGTATTTGAACACTCGTAAGGCTTTGCCTACTTCCTTTTTTGGGAATCCAGTTTTCTTTAGTTTCCAAAAAAGCAATGATTATATTATTATAAAAAAAGAAGTATTCACATGTACCTATATATGTCTCTAAAACTCTCCTCTACAAAGAAGAAGTAACTTTTCTCTTTTCTTCTACACACTGACACTTTGCAAGCTATCGTTTTGGCCCCCAAATTCGAAGGTCTTAGTATCAAAGTTTAATGTTCTCTCATCTTTAAGCATAGAAGTTTGGTTCTACATAACTAGTGTAGTTTTATGTTCATAAAGAGGTCAACAATGGTGTATTTGGTCCAGAATCCATTAGGATTTAGGGAAGATGATCGAGACCATGTAGAAAAGAGTGGAATAAAATGGGTTAGAGAGAAAAAAAAGTTTAATCCGGGTCAAATAAATGTATTTTTCAGGTCAGGTCGTGAGCTTTTTAGTTAACTAATAAAGTGGCTCACCTTTTGCATATATGGCATTGTCACTGTCCTATAATTGCCACCTCAATAAAAGTTGTAACGAAAAAAAATAGCAGATGACTTATTTCAGACTTTTCACAAAGGTTTTCATGAGACTTTTGAGTGAGTTTTATACCACATAAAATATTTTGAAAACAAGAGATAAAATGGGTTCTATAAATACAAAAGAATTTTCTAAATTCATTTTTAACATTAATGAAAGTCGAGTCGTTCGGTGCCAAAACTTTTTTCATACCTATAATTTGATATTGCAGAAGACTTGAATCTAATACGATTACGATTTATTTCAATAGAATGAAAAAAAGTCCAGAATCTCAAAATGGTAGAATTGAGATTTCTTACATCTATAGAGGTAGAATTGAGATTTCTTACATCCATAGAATAACTTCCAGGTTTGAGTTGAGAGGTTTTGGTGAAATTCTTAAAACCATACAAGAGGTTGGTGTCATTTACCATGGTAAATAAGGTAATCAATTTTCTATATATAATTATATTTTTATAAATAATTGACAATAACTTGATTGATTTTTGTTACTAACAAATAAAATTAGAAATTTTTTATTTAATTACTTTTATATTCACATATCATTATTATATTATTTAATATATAATTTAATTCATTATATTAATAATTTAATTAGCGTTATTTAGGATAAAAGACATAGACCTCTCTCATTATTTAAGAAACATAAAATAACTCGTTAATCTTTAAAATTCTCAAAAAGGTTATAGTTTTCAGTTTTTCAGAAAAATCCTCTTAGACTTTGATTGAAAATCATGACAAAATACACACAACAAATAAAATAGACGTTAACTAATCAAATGTCACAATATGGTAATCCAACTTAGCTTCTAAACTTGACTCAAACTAATATAAATTGGATTAAATTAATAATTTAATATAATTACAATTAATTATTAATTTAGGTAATATATATATATATATATAGTTAGTTCGATTGGAGCTTAAGGGGCAAGTTGAATGAATATATAAGTAATATTTAATTTGTACAAGTGTTATGCTCATACTGCGTGCATTTCATCATTATTTTCTAACCGAATTCTATAAGAAGGGGGTATCTTGAAAAACTAAAAATTACAAGGAGTTTTTTTTATATAATTATAAAGATTAAGAAGTATTTCAAAAGTTTTTGAAACTATAGGGGAGGTTTTTATCCTATAATTTAACATATTTTATTGATAAAAGATAATATATTTATTAGTTTATATAATAAAATATGTATTTTTTGTTTTATTCATTATCTAACAATAATTATCAAAATAATCAATTTCTTATATTTTATATTATTATATATTTGTAAACATATATATTGATTATTTGACATTTACTACTAATCAACAATTATTTTTGTTATCATATTAACCAATATAATCAATTTAATGTTCATTAACTTGTTATGTTATATTGGTTTGTTAGATTTAGTGCTAGTGTTGATTAATTTTCTGATGTCTTATTGATATGTTAGACTTAGTAAATGTGCTAATTAAATTTTCTTATTATATCGACTCATTAGACCTTTTTCTTGAGAAATTTAGAATATATTAAATGAAAAAATTGTAAGTGCAATTTTATAACCAAACTCACTCAAAAGCTACAACACCTAGACATCAGGGCTCCCACCATTAATAGTCCTGGCCTTTATATGCCCCCTTATTCTAACATATTGGAACTCTTAGGTAAATTTATGATGCATGTCAAATCCATCATAAAATAAAACCTAACTCTATACAAATAAACTTGTAGAAGTGGTAAGAAAGGATCATATCTATAGAGAGTCTGTGACTAGCTTTTGAAATGAACAAATCAATGTAATAGGATTGGGGGGTCTGGATGAATTAAGTTGATGCAATGAAATAAAAATTAGACAATGGAAGAAAAATCAAATCAAACAATACAAACTTGTAAGGATTAATTACTGGGTTTTTAGTCTGGTTCTTGGTTTAATCTTAACCTTTGCATGAATGTTCATAATCAATTATAACATTGTTTGTGTACCTCTTTTTAAAACTATTAATCGTAGAGTAACAACAAGCTTTGTTACTCCTAGTTTTCCCTATAACTAATTAAAACAAGCTCTTTAACTCTTTAATTAGTTATAGTTGTCAGAAAATCTAGAACAAGCTCTCCATATTTAGTGTGGCAATCGCATTACAAATTAGGAAAATTGGTTAATTTAAAAAAATCATATAAGCTCAAATTGTTAAACTTATGCTATGTTATTCCTGAGATGCACGATCATTAGTTTATCACACACGAATGATATCTATAATAATATCAAATTTTAATCATGATTTTGGAAATGAATCAATACATGAATGATATATCAGGGCCTATCTAAATCATTCAAACATAAATGCCAAACTTTAAATACAGAATAATATAATAAATTTTTTAAGAACATCATCACTAAGATTGATCAATTTCCAAACATATTAACTAACTTTGATATCCTCTTTGAACTAGAAAGAAAAAGGTTAATTGCTTAGAACTCTAAAAAAGGAAAGGAATTTATTCGCTTTAGTGTCTCTATTCTATATATTTTGTATCTATTTTCATATCTCTTGGTTGGCCTCTTAATTGCTTTTCATACTTTAAAATTAGGATTGCATGAATTTAAATTGTCATTAACAGAAGCATGCAGGTGACCATATATGTTAATTTTCTAGAAATTGTGAAGTCACATGTTCATACTTAGATACACAGACAAGATATATGGATTTGTAACTCACATAGTTCTATAAGGGCATATAGGTCACAAATATGGTTGAAACAACGTCTTTAAATTTGTATATGTTTTCAGTGACTTACACAGTCCCTTAAAAGGTTGTGTAAGTCATATGCACTAGTGTGTACACTTTTACATGGATCTATTAGTCACAGTGACTCTAATTCTTCCATTATTTGTCCTGATTTCACACTAACTCATCTCCTTTTTTCTTTACAAAGGCAAATAAGACCAAATATTAAGAAATCCGCACCAAGGATGTGAATTTAGCTCATTTTGGTTCCTTTTCCTCCAGCTTGTACTTAAACCAAAATAAGTATCTTAAATGTAATATAAACATTAATCACTAAGTCATATGGAATAAATAGATAATCAATCAATCACTTACTAAGTTCGTCCATACTCAACTTTTGGTTGTCCTTAGGAAAAACTAAAGATTAAAATCCAAATCAAAATCAAAACACTTCCTTTTTAATTGTATTTCCTAAGAATAAATAGTCACAAGAAAAGAGGAACAACTTTCAACACTCATAGTAAGAATTGAACATTCAATGTTTTTACTCATGATCAATCAATAACTATTTCTTTTTAAAAACTGAACAATCTAGTGGTAGACTTTGACAAGTTATGTTTAAAAATAAGGTCAATCTAAAGGTACACTCAAACTCCTTTCATGATTAAGACATTATACAACTTTGGATATCTTTTCAGTTCTACACCACTAAATATTCATATGCTTAACAAAATTTAAAGGAATTTTGAATGTTGTAAAGGGCTTAAGGGTTAAGGTAAGTAATATTTGGATCAAATAGTTCAAACACCATGAAAACTAGTGAAGTAAGAAGAATACTTAATCAAGTATTGAGTGAAAAAATTAACATCCAATCAAATTTAGGTACCATTAGCTATGATGAATGTAAAAATTTTGTTCCACTACTTAGATTTAAACCTTAAAACCAAAAACTATAAGAAGCATAAAAAATTAAAAGAAATCTCCTATAAGAATAATGATGAACAATCCATTATAACCATAAAGAGTGATCCTTCACAGTAATTGATCCCTTATTTACATCACATCAAGTCACCCATTCCTTACAACTTAGGGAGGAAAGACTAATATGAAATAATTGCAAAACAAAATGATTTTACATCTCAATAAGTTCATTTATTTTCTTATTTTAATATAAATAAAAAAGACAAAAATTCAAAAAGACTACATTAGTGATGGGATTCCTTGATAGGAAATAAAAATCACATTCTGTCAACTATATCTACCTTAAATATATGAGCACCATAACAATTATTCTCTCATGTATCCACAAACATCAACAATCACAAATGCTCCACTAGCTTTAAGGCTTAGGTAAGACATTTTGTTAAGTTAAATGCTCATAATGTGTATAATACAAAAAAGGCTAATAAAGCTCAAAGGGGCTAAACAACAGGAAAAATCATATCATTAAGTTGGTTGTTTAGCTAAAGTAGCTTAGAAAACAAAGATTGCCTATATCATTTTTTATGTTTATACAAATGATAAAAATCTGGTCTTGAATAAAATATAAAGGCAAAATTAGGACATACATTTCACGAAGGCCAAACATGAAAGAAAGACATTGAGACTAATATGGTTCCGTCAATCTAAAAGGTTTAAAATCTTACTAGCTTATGTTTACTCCTTAGTCACTACTCTTTAAAAAGAAATGTATATTGACCAACCACAAGAGTAAAAATACATGTCTAAGTTGCTATGAACTTTTCTAGTTAAGTCAACTATCTAATTATGGTTGTATAGTCCTAGAAACAATAGAAAAAGATAGAATGTTTGTTTTATTAAAACATGTAAAAAGAACTTAAAAGCACACACAAGAACCAAATTCCCCTCCTTTACACTTAAACTTACATTTTGCAATGTAATATTAAATTTAAGATATGGAGCATTAAAAAATACAAAAAAAATGTAAAATAAAAGGGGCAAATTCCCCTTAGGTTGCCTCCCAAGTAGCACCCTTATTTATTGTCGTTGGCTTGATTTTATGCTTTCTTTGTCATGTGATAAAATTTTAATCTTCAAATGTCACCACTCCTCACATTCTCCACTTTAAATTCTTTATGAAATGGCTTGAGGTGATGACCATTCACCTTAAATGGGTTCCTTACTTCTAGAGTCTGAATCTCTACTGCACTATAGGGAGAAACATTAGTAACCATAAAAGGACTGATCCAATAAGAATAGGTCACCTGGAAATAGTTTAAGTCTAAAAAAATAGTGAAGCACTTTTTGGCCAACAATAAAGCCTGTTCTCAAGATCATCTTGTCATGGGAAGCTTTGGTCTTCTCCTCAATTAAAATTGCTTCCAATTTATTTTTACACTTCTGCTTACAAGTTTCCTATGCTAAAGGGTAAATCACATCAATCACAAGAATAAAATGGTCATTTTGGGGACTTTTATGACATCAAATAAATTAAATTGAATCACTTCCCTATTAGGTTCCATTTTAAGGGTACCCTTACCAATATCTATCTTAGTTTGGGTCATGTTAAAGAACGGTTTCAATAGTAAGATAGGTGTGGGATTATAATAAATATCATTATCCATGTCTATCATATAGAAATATACAAGAAATATTAGTTCATTTACCTACAGAAGCACATCCTCAATCACCCATCTATATAAGCATTAGTGCTATCAACTAATTGTATGAGAGCACTAGTTTCGTTTAGAGGACCTAAATTTAAAGAAACATAAATGAAACAAGGCATAACATTGATTGATGCTTCTAAATCTAAAATAGATCTTTTAATTATAATGTTACCAATCTTACAAGGAATAGTAAATATACCTAAATCCTTACACTTAGGAGGTAGTTTCTTTTATAAGACCTAGATATATTCTCACCCAACATGACCTTATCATTATCTATCAACTTTCTCTTATTAGTACATAATTCTGTAAGGGAATTTACATACCTTAGCACCTACTTAGCTACATCTAGCAAAGGTATACATATTTCTACTTTTTAAGAAGTCTCCAAGATCTCCTTATCCTTATTTGACTTTATTAATATGTTAGGAAAAGGTGTGGGTTAGTATTAACCATATTAAGATATTT
Source organism: Erythroxylum reticulatum (assembly GCA_025504915.1). Classification (NCBI taxonomy): domain Eukaryota; kingdom Viridiplantae; phylum Streptophyta; class Magnoliopsida; order Malpighiales; family Erythroxylaceae; genus Erythroxylum; species Erythroxylum reticulatum. Next base: position 1,609 of record JANSVA010008319.1, on the reverse strand, counting down.
AGAGTTTATTTGTGAACTAGATGAAGGATCTCCTTCTTCTTTTAGCTCCTTCATAATTTATCTTTTGTTGCCCATCCTATGTGGGGTCCTCTTAAGATCCTTAAGCTTCCTACCACTCCTTAAGGTCACTTCACTAACATTCTTTAAATATACCTTACATTTTCTCCATTTTGAGATTTTAAATAGTTGATAGCAATTTTCATTTGATCGACCTAGTTCTCTAAATTTTGAATGTTAGACATTTCCTCTTGAAATTAAGATTTTGTTTATGTCTCCTATTGAAACTATTTCAATTCCTATTAGAATTGTAAAGTATTAGTATTAAGAGATTTAACTAATCCTCTAATGATATACTTAAGTTAGAAGAGGATGCTTATGGTATGGACTAAAATTATTATGCACCCTATGACTTATTTAGGAAGTAGTTATACTGCCTATTCCCGCAATAACTCTAGTTTAGGTGATCTCTCTAACCTGGGTTATAGGTTTGGGAATACGGATAGTACTGATAGGAAAAGTTTCCTTATGTATCATTAATATACTTCTTGTTTCCATATTACAGAACCAGGAACCCATTTGTTGAATGGTTTGTATTGACACATATCCTGTAAGCTACATATGCTTGTCTTATAACAATCTGTCCAATAAAGATGTTAGTTCATCTAAATGTTGTTTGATGGATGAATTGTTTGCCTCATTTCCTCTACGAACATTGTTGTGATTGCCAAATTGTTATGAGTTTACTGCCATATACTTGATTAAAGTCCTTGCCTCCTTGGTAGTCTTTCAATCCAATGGTCCACTACTTAATACATCTATCAAACTTATCATCATAGGTAATAATCCTTCATAGAAATATTGGATAAGGAGTTACTTTGTGATATTTTAATGGGGCAGTTGGTACATTACTTCTTAAATCACTCCAAATAATTGTATAGGGATTCTCTACGATATCACTTAATTCCAAAAATTTCTTTCCTTATGTTTTCCATCTTATATGTTGGAAAATATTTCTTTAGAAGTTGCCTTCCTTTTATTCCATATTGTAACGCTCCTTATAGGAAAATAAAAAAGCCAATATTTTTTTATATCTTATAGTAAAAATGGAAAAGTTCTCAATATGACTTACTCTTCCATCAACCTTAGAGTTTTCATACCAAGACAAACAACATCAAGCTCTTTAGCAACTTAAAAAAGCCAATATTTTTCTATATCTTTTAGTAAAAACAAAAAAGCTCTCAATATGACTTACTGTTCCATCAACCTGGGAGTTTTCATACCAAGACAAACAACATCAAGCTCTTTAAGATGCTTGTGAGCTTTCTCACCTACAAGACCATGAAATTTAGGCAAAAGATAAATCAAACCAAACTTAAGCTTAAAAGTAATATGCCTAGCAAAATTTAAGAAAGTAATGCATAGAGTTCTATGGGTTAAGTCTAGGGCGACCAACTCCCTTAGAGTTTTTAGATTGCCCATAGCTTCTTTGGAATCAATTTCTTAGTCTATTTCTTAAAGACATATGACTATCGTAAACAAACACTAACAACCATAAAAGATTAAGAAACAAATATAAAAAAACAATTATAAACAAATATACATACATATA